>JAVTVY010023685.1:0-87276 GCA_036873755.1 Hanleya hanleyi
GATAAACACACTCGACGAAGAGATGGGTCAGATCTTACAACGACCGGGGTTAAGCGACAGTGAGAAAGTACAACAGTACAATGAAACGCTTCAGCGGTACATGAAGTTCATGGACCAATACAAAACCCGCTCTACCCCAGCAGCACCGCCACCACCAACCTCAGCACCGCTCCAACAGCCACCATTACCAGGGGTACCACCCACAGCCCCACAGTGGGTCGAAGACGAAGTCCTGAAGAGTGTACCTGCATCGTTCAAGAAACAAGCTGGCCTGGTATTACAACGAATGAAACAGAATCCTAACATGACTTGGAATGATAAAGGTGAACTCCTGGTACAGAATCAGGTGGTCCCCGGTACCCGCATGGCGGATTTAGTAAATGACCTGATGTGTCAACGCAGATCACACACGAATCCTCGAGGATGGGAGGTCTTCGCTCAAGGCTTGAAAGACATGCATGTACCACAGGAATTGATGGGGAACCCCGAGCGCTGGGCCTGGATGCAGCGTGAATCACCGGTGCACGCACAACGACAGACTCCACAACCTTCTCGGGAGTGGGGACCGGAGTCTCCCCCCAAAACACCACCACGACGGACACCTACTTTTTCACCCCTTTTACCACGCCACCCCCTGCAACCACAAAGATCTAAGTCACCGCGACCATCACGACGATTAGCGCCCAAGGTCTGGGAGAAGTATTAAAACCAACAGCAGCAGCAGGAAAGCTCAGTCGTCATGTTTTACCTCACCCTACCCAGTAACAGCTCGGCTGATGTGTTTCCTGACAACACCTTGACCAAGTACGTGACCCAGTTACCACAACCGTTGCATTTACCTGGACGCTTGGAATGTGGACTCGTGGATATCCAATACCCTTACTCGTGGTACAACGTGCGAGATGGTGAAGTGTGGTAGTGTGGTACATGGTGACCTACGAAGGACAAGAAACCCGACTCAAACTACTCGAAGGTCAATACGATACTCCCAAGGAGTTCATGGGTGGGCTGAGAAGTCTGATGCATTGTAAGTCTCTAAGGGACGTCACGAATACTTCACAACCCATAAAAACTTTCCCCTTCAAAAATCATGTGGATTTCGATTACAATTACAAGCATCTAGTCCGTCATTCATAATCCAGCCGTCGTCCATTAGAGAATATCCGCGTCCATAATCCAAAGACCTATTCCATTTTCCATATAACAGTATTAGCACCAAATTCAAAAAGACAATCATAGTATACATAAACATAGGCTTGTTTCCTGCAAGAGAGAAGCGGTCAACAGTTTTCAATGATGCCGGCAAGACATCATGATGTTCCAAAAATATCAAATCCGTATCGCTGATCAGTATTCTTAATCCATAATATTCGCTATAGAGTCGTCATCTAAAAAATGATGTATCTCAGTCACGCTTTGATTGTGACTGTTCATATGAGTACCATGAGGATCTTGAAGTACATGGGTTCATACGGCCCCTAGCCCCGGGTTAAGCGGAATTAGACACAAGTTACGTAACGTAGCGCCATAGATCTTGCACGCTACGTTCGTATTTTGCTATCAGCATGCGATATGTATCGCCAAATTTGATAAACTTTGAGTGTAGGCGCTTGGTGGACACAACGACAAGGCCAGTCTTACTCTCAGCCCCAACGTGAGTGTCAAAATCAGTCCTACCCTACAGCAAATGCTGGGTTTCGATCTACAGGGGTACGCTGGCCCCCACCGGCGAGATAGGCCACATCCCGATGGACATGCGTGGTGGTATGTATGGCCTGTACATCTACTCAGACGTGGTCAATGCACACATTGTCGGAGACAGCAACGTACCTCTACTACGCGTCTGACCGGTGAAAGGCGAGTATGGAGCTCAAGTCACCCACAGTTTCAGGCACATCGTTTATCTACCGGTCAGTCAGACCGATATTAGCTCCATCGTCATCGATATAAGAGACGACACCGGTCAACTGATCGCATTCGAGCGTGGGAAAGTGGTGCTGACACTTTATTTCCGTCAAGTCCGAGCGGTTCACTTTGCATAATGAAGGTGCCTTACGAGTGTGATGCTCGCAGCTATATGGACTATTATACCCAACAGGCCGGGGGTAGCTTTCCGGTCTTTGCAGGTACACGCATGCAACGAGGACATGGGCTGGGGAACATACTCGGGAGCATCGTCAAGACGTTCCTCCCCTTGGTGACGCGTGGGGTGAAAGCAATCGGCAAACAAGCGGTACGCAGTGGACTGCAAGTCGCGGGTGATGTCTTGGGCGGTGCGGCACCCAAAGAAGCACTGAAACGCCGAGCCAAAGAAGCAGGAGGCGTCTTGGTCGCCAAAGCACAACGCACCGTAGGAAATAAAAGACCTGCACCACCGAGACCACGCACCAGTCGACGACCGACCCAGCGACGACGCACATCGAAGACCCAGGATATCTTTTCTTAAACATGGCTTTCATCCACGCCGAGTCGTGTCCTTCTACCAACACTGAATTTGATTTATGGACCGTCCCACCAACTCAGACCAGTGCCGAAGAGGGTCAATGGGTGGAACATCTCCCCCTTTCCAGCATTACAGCCACAGGCCCCATTGAATTCACCATCACCAACGCAGATACGACCTACCTGGATTTAGCCTATACGTATATGTGAAAGCTAAAATCACCAATAAAGATGGGTCTGTCCTCAAAGCAGATGCACCCGTGGGTCCAGTGAATCTCTGGCTTCATTCGCTATTCCAGCAAGTGGATATAGCCCTCAGTGATAAACTGGTGAGCGCCTCAACGAACACGTACCCGTACCGAGCCTACATCGAAATACTATTATCCTAAATGATGCTAAAAAGTCGTATTTGACAGCCCCGTTGTTCTACCGAGATACCCCAGGCAATATGGAAGCGAGTCCCGATAATGACGGCTATACGGAGAGAGTGGATGCCACAGCAGAGAGTCACTCGGTCTATATGATGGGACGTCTGCATGCGGACTTATTCATGCAGGACCGATACCTCTTGAATGGAGTACCTGTCAAAATACGACTAGTGCGCGCAACGCCTGCGTTTGGCTTGATGGCCCCGAGTGAAGACCTCGAGTTTAACATTGTCATCCAAGAGGCCAGTCTGTTTGTGCGCAAAGTGAAACCGAGCCCAGGTGTACAGTTGGGGCACATCAGAGCCTTGGAGAAAAACCAGCCCAGTACCCGATTCGACGAGTACAGACCAAGGTCTTTTCCGTCCCTAAAGGGAATATGATTGTCAATCAAGAAAACCTGTTCCTGGGAGATTTGCCCAAGCGTTTAACCCTAGCCTGTGTGGAGAACGTCAGTTATAATGGGAAACTCTCGAGGAATCCGTTCAACCTAAAAGCGTTCAACATCAATTTCGTGGCCCTGCATGTGGATGGCCAACAGGTACCGGCACGCCCCTTACAACCTAACTTTGGAACGGCCAAGTACATCCGGAGCTATCTGAACCTCTTCACAGCAACTGGGCAAATCAACCAAGACGAGGGAAATATGATCAGTCGAGACGATTTCGGCAAGGATCCACATTGTTCTGTTTCGATCTGACCCCCACCTTAGACAACGATCATCAACTGAGTCTCGTCAAGAAAGGCAACTTACGCTTGGAACTGCATTTGGGGACACCTTTACCGAAAACCATCAATGTGATTTGCTACGCTGAGTTTGACAACATTATTCAAATCGATAAAAGCCGTGACGTCGTGTGTGACTTTGCCACCTAACATGGATACAGACCAGATACGCACCGTGCTGGAGAATGAGCCAGGGACACGCATGGTCTTTCAAGGAGTGTTCGCCCAAGACGTGTTCCCATTAGACCGTGTGTATCCTGCTGCTTACGTGCTGAATACAGACCCGATGGATCGACCCGATCAACACTGGGTGGCCGTGTACTTGACAGAAGAGCAGGGCGAATACTTTGACCCGTACGGCCTACTACCCCTGCATTCCGATTTAACAGACTTCATGGATCAAGGCACAGAGACGTGGTGTTGGAATACCAAAACGTTGCAAAGCCTGACCAGTAGTGTGTGCGGACAATATTGCTTGTTTTACCTGTACCATCGATGTCGGGGACATTCCATGCAGACGATCGTCCACATGTTTGACAAGTACCCCAAGGCCGAGGACCGAGATGTACTCGTATATGACTGGGCTGCCGTTCATTTCAATGTACAAGTCCCGTTCTGGGCTTAAATTTTTTCACGTAAAGCCCCCTGTTCCGGGCTTCCGTTTTTCTACGTGGTTGTTCTCACGTTGTTGTTGTTCACTGAATAAAAAAAATGAGATCTCAAAAATCTGTCTTGCGTGTTTTCTGTGTGAGCATGAATGCCCCATGTGGGACATGTGGGGATTCAGTCCATGAATGGGTTGAGAAAATAGCCAATCAGTGGCCTAGGATGGGATCAAATATAACCCATCAATGCCTAGAAAACAATGCAAGAGCGCTGCAGTAAAATAGAGAGCCAATGAAATCAGCCCACAGACCAAGTGCTTGTTTTGGTCTAGGTTAAGAGCGAGCATTCCAACATTTGACGAGAAGTTACAAGTTACAAGAGCAACAGGTGGAGTGAAGTGAGGAACGAGGTGTAGGTAAAGACCAGGAAGACGGCGAGTGGAGACTCGCCGAACACCTATAGATTAAGTTTAATATATTTATTAAGTTTTTTTCGTGCCAATACGGTTCTGTGAAAAACTGAGGGTTCCCCACTGGCCATTTCACATAGGGGAATAGATGGTAATATTGTCGGAGACCCTCCTCTATACATGGATGCTTCGGAAGAATGGACAAACGCTAGGCTAAGGAAAAATTGGAACTCCTCTGTGTTCGGAGGTAGTTTTAGTGAAACCGGAAGTGACGTCACACCCACTTGCGCAGAACCCACACCATCAAACCTCAACCATGGACCCATATGGGGTTGAGTACACCAAACACACGCCCATGTGTATATTTCTATACTACGACCAGATTGCGCATGCGCAGACTCTTGAACACGGACGACACACTAGCCCAGGCGGCTGCCCCTTCACGAGAGCTTCAAAATACGACCTCATACGACTCCATCGGACCCATAGTAGACAACCTAGACCCGAAAACGTCTATTTCCATACCCTTTTCCCACAATTTCCTGTCTGCGCATGCGCATAGTGTCAAACATGGACCAGAGGCTAGTCCAGGCGGATGCTCCCTCACATAGGCTTCACATGGATACCTCACTCGACCCAATCGGCCCACTAGGGGCTCCCCTAGATCTCAAAACGTCTATTTTCATACCCTTGGTCTACTGCGCATGCGCAGAATGACGTCAGTTCCACGTGTCACCCACTCCGTCGGATGCGCCTTCACGAATGCTTCACATGGATACCTCATACGACTACATAGGACCCATAGTGGCCCATGTCGACCCCCAAACGTCTATTTCCATACCCTTTTCCCACAATTCCGTCTGCGCATGCGCAGAATGTTGACAACGACCGAGACACTAGGCCAGACGGATGCCCCCTCATGTGTGCTTCACATTGATACCTC
The DNA here is from genome assembly GCA_036873755.1 of Hanleya hanleyi. Lineage (NCBI taxonomy): Eukaryota > Metazoa > Mollusca > Polyplacophora > Lepidopleurida > Hanleyidae > Hanleya > Hanleya hanleyi. The sequence continues at coordinate 5,552 of JAVTVY010023685.1, forward strand.
AAACGACTCCATAGGACCAATAGTGGCCCACCTCGACCCCAAAACGTATATTTCCATACCCTTGGTCTACCGCGCATGCGCAGAATGACGATATTCCAACCCCAGACCCATCCCATCGGATGCCCCTTCACGAATGCTTCACATTGATACCTCACTCAACTCCATCGGACCATTAGTGGCTGCCCTAGATCCCAAAACGTCTATTTGCATACTCTTTCCCCACAATTCCCTGTTTGCGTATGCGCAGACTGTTGACAACGGCCGAGACACTAGTCCAGGCGGATGCCCGCTTACATAGGCTTCACAGTGATACCTCACTCGACTGCATAGGACCACTAGTGGCTCACCCAGACCCCAAAACGTCTATTTCCGTACCCTTTTCCCACAATTCCTTGTATGCGCATGCGCAGAATGGAGACAACGCCCGAGACACTAGTCCAGTCAGATGCCCCCTCACATAGGCTTCACATTGATACCTCATACGACTCCATCGGACCATTAGGGGCTCCCCTAGATCCCAAAACGTCAATTTCCATACCCTTTGTCCACCGCACATGCGCGGAATGACGATATTTCAACCCCACACCCAGCCCATCAGATACCCCTTCACGAATGCTTCACTTTGATACCTCACTCGACCCTATCGGACCATTAGTGGCTCCCCTAGCTCCAAAACGTCTATTTCCATACACTTTGTCCACCGCGCATGCGCAGAATGACGCTATTTCAACCCCACACCCAGCCCATCAGATGCCCCCTCACATAAGCTTCACAATGATACCTCATACGACCCCATCGGATCATCCATACCCCATACAGGCATTTTCTCGTATAGATTTAATATGCAAATGTTCGAATCAGGGAAGATAACCCGGCATTTCCCAAAAACCACAAAAGTGCATCAAGAGTTACCTCCCTTTTGCGGGGAGCTCTCTTGAGCTGCTGGCGCCCCCTGTCGGATGGTTTAGGGAAATCATGAGTTACCCCTCAAGTTTAAGTGCAAAGAGGTCAATATGACCTTATCGGGTTTTTCTATACTACTCCTGTGTAAGTATATGAAGCTGTATTGATGATGATGAAACAGCTGTGATAGAATAAATAGAGATGGCACGGTTTGAATATAGGGGAGTATCGGCTATAACCCTCATAACCTGATTTTGATTTGTATTCGATTCATATCGCTGATTCGTATCTGACTCGTACAACATGTCTGAATTCCGGTGTGAAAGATGTCTGTACTATTTCGCTTCACAACATACCCTAGACCATCATATGAGAGAAGTGAACTGTCCGGATAATAGAGTTTACGAGGTGAGGGCTTCCGAATGCGGTACCTGCACAAAAACATTCGCTACGAAAGATGGTCTAAAAAGGCATCTGATCACCGTACATACCGCGGACAACGGTAAAAAATATACCTGCGAAATTTGTGGAATGAATTTTAGCCGGGCCGATGCGAGACGACGACACCGCAGAAATAAGCATAACGATGGGGCGAAAGTTATACCTTCAACCAGTAGAGATAGCTCGGAAGGACAAAAAGTAGCGGAAAAAGAGTCGGTGGACTTGGTTGAAGGCACTGACAAAACGTATACCTGCGATGTTTACGGCGCTAATTTTACCCGGAATAGTACGAGACTGCGACATCGTCGAAACAAAGACAGGGATATTCCCGAAACCCAGTCCTCCATCCGTGAGAATTCGAGCGGGAAACGCCCTCTAGAAATAGGAACGACACCAGCCGAGGTTAAAAAGGCGAGGACCATCTTCACATGTCAAGTTAAATGCTGTACTAATGTTCCGTCATTTACCTTGACTTTCTGAATAGGGTAAATTGTTCAAACGGGGAAACGCACGTGCTGCCATATACCCAATCAATATAGGAGCTTGCCGATACCGCACAGCGAGGATTTTCTTTGATGTCTGCAGGGGTGATTTCCGAATATGGTAAGTGTTGGTTGTACTGATTTTAATTTCTTTCGAATAGCCAATCATATTTGAATTTTAAAGTCATGGACTTTTCATGGCCTTTTGGGGACTTTTCATGGACTTTCGGGGACTTCCTCGGACTTTTCTTGGACTTTCGTGGACTTTTAAGAACTTTTCATGAACTTTGGGAACTTTTAAGAACTTTTCATGAAGTTTTGGGGACTTTTAAGAACTTTTCATGGCCTTTTGGGGACTTTTCATGGGCTTTCGTGGACTTCCTCGGACTTTTCTTGGACTTTCGTGGACTTTTAAGAACTTTTCATGGCCTTTTGGGGATTTTTCATGAAGTTTTGGGGACTTCCTCGGACTTTTCTTGGACTTTCGTGGAATTTTCATGAACTTTTGGGGACTTTTAAGAACTTTTCATGGCTTTTCGTGGACTTTCTCGGAGTCACTTCACGGGGGTCACTTCAGGCGATAATGTCACTTCCGGCGATGCCAACTCAAATGACGTGTAAACCGGAGTTAAAAAACTCGGACGGAGCGAGATCGTGTTTTCTTCGATACATGAGATTATTCTCTAGTACGGGCACTATTTCACCCCTGAGGCGAGGTTAATTAATACGAATTTAACTCTCCATACAACTTTTTGTGTTACATTTATACGAAACGACTAGGTATGTTTTTACGTACCCAGACCCCGTTCGGTGTTCGACGTGTCTGGACACGTTATCGTTTAAAGTCGATATGCGTACAGCTGTTACATTTATAACGCTATGATGTATAGGCTGTAGTCGTAAAATAACTATCACTTCTACTGAACGTCATGGAAATGATCCATCGCGCTATTCTCCGTTGTAATATTACAACTTTAATCGGTAATATGAAAAACACGGAAAGGGTGTGTCAGGCTCTATTTCATGAAGGTGTAATTAATCGATCTATGTATGAAGAAATTACGGTAGAGAAATCGAGATTTGATCAGACTCGGGTTTTATTAATGTTACTCCCCAAACGAGGCCCGACTGCGTTCACCTGTTTTGTTGACATTCTACTACGGACAGATAATAGGGAGTTAGATAACACCCTTATTGATGATGATAAAAAATTACGTTCATGGGTTTAACCGGCTGGAGCTGTGTGTGTTATTACACCTGTCACTCTCGTATAGAATCAGCGGCTGAATATACAGATCGATATCCGTAATGTATAAAACGACACACATCGGAACGACTATCGCAATTTCGAAACGACTGCTACGCTATACTATTACAAGAGACCAACCAGCCGTATACCACCATGTACGCTTTAACGAAGTATTTATACGTTAGAGTACTCGACCAAGGGGGTAAACCGAATGTGGTTTTCCAAAGATATAACCAGAGTGGAATGACACTACATCCTTGCAGCATCCCTATTACACTCGCTAAGGATGACTGGTTCACCTTCAAACGAGTTTTACCTCGAGTGGAAGCCATGATTCGAGCGGAAGAACCGACTGAAACACCCATCCCACTAGATGAAGAAGAGAAGTTATTCTTAAGTGCCGCTTGTTACAGAGGTGATTGGTTAATTCATATCCGGCAGTGGTATGGGTGTTTCAGTCGGTTCTTCCGCTCGAATCATGGCTCCCTTTCGAGGTAAACTCGTTTGAAAATTAACCAATCATCACCCAGCGATGTAACCAAGGCCAGCGCAGGATGCTGGTCATTCACTCTGTGTCTTTTAGAAAACCACATTCAATTTACTTGCTGATGAAGTGCTCCCAATATAAATACTTCGTTAAGCGGCTGCATGTGTTTACGGCTGGTTATTCTCTTGTAATAGTATAGCGTAGCAGTCGTTGCGAAATTGCGATAGTCGTTCCGATGTGTGTCGTTTTATACATTACGGATATCGATCTGTATATTCAGCCGCTGAATCTATACGAGAGTGACAGGTGTAATAACACGCACAGCTCCAGCCGGTTAAACCCATGAACGTAATTTTTTATCATCATCAAAAAGGGTGTTACCTAACTCCCTATTATCTGTCCGTAGTAGAATGTCAACAAAACAGGTGAACGCAGTCGGACCTCGTTTGGGGAGTAACATTAATAAAACCCGAGTCTGATCAAATCTCGATTTCTCTACCGTAATTTCTTCATACATAGATCGATTAATTACACCTTCATGAAATAGAGCCTGACACACCCTTTCCGTGTTTTTCATATTACCGATTAAAGTTGTAATATTACAACGGAGAATAGCTCGGTGGATCCGTTCCATGACGTTCAGTAGAAGTGATAGTTATTTTACGACTACAGCCTATACATCATAACGTTATTAATGTAACAGCTGTACGCATATCGGCTTTAAACGATAACGTGTCCAGACACGTCGAACACCGAACGGGGTCTGGGTACGTAAAAACATACCTAGTCGTTTCGTATAAATGTAACACAAAAAGTTGTATGGAGAGTTAAATTCGTATTAATTAACCTCGCCTCAGGGGTGAAATAGTGCCCGTACTAGAGAATAATCTCATGTATCGAAGAAAACACGATCTCGCTCCGTCCGAGTTTTTTAACTCCGGTTTACACGTCATTTGAGTTGGCATCGCCGGAAGTGACATTATCGCCTGAAGTGACCCCCGTGAAGTGACTCCGAGAAAGTCCACGAAAAGCCATGAAAAGTTCTTAAAAGTCCCCAAAAGTTCATGAAAATTCCACGAAAGTCCAAGAAAAGTCCGAGGAAGTCCCCAAAACTTCATGAAAAATCCCCAAAAGGCCATGAAAAGTTCTTAAAAGTCCACGAAAGTCCAAGAAAAGTCCGAGGAAGTCCACGAAAGCCCATGAAAAGTCCCCAAAAGGCCATGAAAAGTTCTTAAAAGTCCCCAAAACTTCATGAAAAGTTCTTAAAAGTTCCCAAAGTTCATGAAAAGTTCTTAAAAGTCCACGAAAGATGAAATGAATAGATTTTACTCGCCACTCGCTGAATTGAATGCCCACAAGTCTCATTTCTTTAAGAGAACCAAAGACAACTCTCGTAGGGTCATTTTTGTTTTGGCGTCTGCAATATACTGTAAATATACCCTCATGTGCGGTAGGTGACGAGCATCCTATATGGCGTTCGACTTACAACCACGCACAATGTGGTGAACAAGGGTAATCAGCAATGTTTAAAGTTCCGAATGTATATGCTCTTAGTTCATCGTGCCCAAAGTAACTGTTGCACGACCAGTTTCATTTGACCGAAAGGTCCTTCTGGGTTTACGTTGATCACCAGCTGCACATGCGCCACGTCTTTACTGGTGGTAGAACTGTTGTCGGTAAGGATTAAGATAGATGCGCTGAGGCCGTAAACTGCATTTGTCTATTTACCCATTATGATTGGTCAACAGATAATTTTCTCATTTGGCCTTGATTTCGTCTACTTGGCAAGACCATTGTTGATATCGCATACATCCCAAAGGGTAGTAAATATTCTTCATCATGGACATATATATTTTTACATATTTATGTACGAATTGAACGCACAGATTTATTTCCCTGAGACCACTTTTGATACGACTAAATACTATTTTTGATCCAATTAGTCCAGATATTGTTGTGTGCAATTCTCTAATCACGGTGGCAAAGCTAGCACGGGAAGAGAAAACTTTGCAACATTTGCTGAATATTATATCTTGAGATATAGACCATTTCCACTCATTCTTTCTACTAACAAATATTCACATATATATTGTAATCATGGTGGAAAATCGAAAAATGCATAAAACTATCAACACTTTTTGGACGAATATTTTGGAATTCGAACCAGCAGATCATCAATCAAAACGATAACTCTTCTCGCGACTCTATCCATTCGGCCAGTTCTTACTCGTACATATAACGCTGCTCCAATTATCGTATTTGAAATTGAACACCAAATGACCAAAAACAATATTCCATAAAGTTTCATTTTTTATATGAAGATAAACGATAACCAAACGTGCTTTGTTGAACAACTAGGGATTCAAAAGAGGACTGTTATGTGTGAATATTTTTGTGGTTATAGTTTATCTTCATATATTTACAGGTAGGCAAACCATGCTTTTTCAACCCCAAACTGTCAATTTCACACAAACCTACCACTTTGGCGAGCTCTTGTTAAAAAACCATTGCACTCATGCTCCCAATACTTCAAAGAGAGTTGAAAAAATGTCATAGTTTATGCTAATCGAGACGAGCATTTCATATTTTAAGTTTTATTTTTCATCTACAATCGTACCTCACCTGGGGCGGTTTGTCCACCTTAACGTACAAGGTCCTTTCGCAGGTATATTTTTTACCGTTGTCCGCGGTATGTACGGTGATCAGATGCCTTTTTAGACCATCTTTCGAAGTGAATATTTTTGTGCAGGTACCGCATTCGAAAGCCCTCACCTCGTAAACTCTATTATCCGGACAGTTCACTTCTCTCATATGATGGTCTAGGGTATGTTAGTAGTATAGAAAACCCCGATTGGGTCGCATTTATGCAAATGAGTGGCGTCACGTGGCTGACCTTTCCCACCTCCAACACAGAAGAGTTCCAATCTAGGGGGAGGTAACTCCGGGTCACTATAGCTCCGGTAAAGGGCCCCTGGGCATGTATTCTTCCGCGGTGATGCGGTCTGGCGGTGATGCGGTCGCGGAAGAAAGCTTCCGCGGAGAAAAAGTAGTCCCTAGACTTGAAATACGCTGCATGGTCCGATTGGGTCGAGTGCGGTATCAAAGTGAAGCATTCGTGAAGGGGCATCTGATGGGCTGGGTGTGGGGTTGAAATATCGGCATTCTGCGCATGCGCGGTGGCCAAAGGGTATGAAAATAGACGTTTTGGAGCTAGGGGAGCCATTAATGGTCCAATGGGGTCATATGAGGTATCAATGTGAAGCATTCGTGAAGGGGCATTCCGATCACCTGAAGTGTCAAGGTTAGTTGGCTTCCTGCACGCAGACAGGGAATTGTGGGAAAAGCGGTAAGGAAACAGCACGTTTTGGGATCTAGGGGAGCCCCTAATGGGCCGATGGAGTTGTATGAGCTATCCATGTGAAGCCTATGTGAGGGGGCATCTGACTGGACTAGTGGCTCGAGCGTTGTCACCATTCTACGCATGCGCAGACAGGGAATTGTGGGAAAAGGGTATGGAAATAGACGTTTTGGGATCTAGGGGAGCCCCTAATGGGCCGATGGAGTTGTATGAGGTATCAATGTGAAGCCTATGTGAAGGGGCATCCAGTCATGGGTGGGTGTATGTAAAAATTTTCCTGAAAAAATACGGAACACGGATTTTATCCTAAATTACGGAAAATGCCTATATGGGGTATGGGGGGTATAGGACCATCCTGCGAAACCTACTTCTCGACATTTGCGGTATAGGTTGTGGGGTCTCGTTTTCTTAGTCTCGTCAAGACAAACATGATAGGAAGTGTCGCGGAGCGAATCGTTGAAATTTTTGGAAAAAGTTCAGGGAGACCCATATAGTCCCATACTAGGGGTATAGGACCAATGTTTGTCCCACTGGGAAACCTACTTCTAGACATTTGCGGTATGATTGTTTGGATTTGTTTTCTTAGTCTCGTCAAGACAAACATGATAGGAAGTGTCCCGGCACGAAACCGTGAAATTTTTTAAAAAAGTTCAGGGAGCCCCATATAGACCCATATAGTCCCATACTGGGGGTATAGGACCAATGTTTGTCCCACTGGAAAACCTACTTCTATACATTTGCGGCATGGTTGTTTGGATTTGTTTTCTTAGTCTCGTCATTTAGAACACGATGGGAAGGGTCCCGGAGCGAATCGTCGAAATTTTTGAAAAAAGTTCGAGGTCTGTCAAGGCTGGCTATATGGGGAGTATAGGTCCAACCTGGGAAACCTACTTCTATACATTTGCGGTATGGTTGTTTGGATTTGTTTTTCACGTCTCGTCATTTAGAACACGATGGGAAGGGTCCCGGCACGAAACGGCGAATTTTTTGAAAAAAGTCACCGAGGCCTGGGTATGCCCATAGGCCTATACTGCATGGCTATGGGAGTATAGGCCCATACGGGGTGTACGTGTTGGAGTCTAGGCGAGTCCCTGGTGGTCCAATGGTGTCGTATGAGGTCTTATTTTGAAGCTCTCATGCAGGAGCACTTGACTACACTAATGGTTCGTACGTTGTCAATACTCTGCGCATGCGCAGTCTGGCCGTAGTATAGAAGCAGGCATTTTGATGGGGTATGTGGGTGTGTTTGGGGTAAGAGATGGATCGCTATGGGTCCGAATGGGCCGTGAGAGGTGTCAAAGTGAAGCTTGTGTGGGTTAGAGTCAGAATGGTGTGTTTTTAAGTGCAAGTCGCGTTAATCTGCGCATGCGCAGTTGGTTGTAGTAAGTAAAGTGGCCATTTTGGGGCAGTACATGAAGGTATTTGGGGTCAAGATGGGCTATTCATGGTTCGAATGCGTCCTGGAAGGTGTCATCTTGTAGCTCTCGGGGTGTAGACCCCGATTTGAGGGCTGACCACGTCACCTGTCATCGGTGACGTCATCAGTACGAGTAGTAAGTAAAGTGGGCATTTTAGGGCAGTACAAGAAGGTATTTGGGGTAGAGATGGACCATCCTTGGTCCGAATGCGTCCTGGTAGGTGTCATTTTGTAGCTCTCGGGGTGTAGACCCCGATTTGGGGGCTGTTCACAGCATCTGTGACGTCATTGGTGACGTCATCAGTAGGAGTAGTAGCGAAAGTGAGCATTTTGGGGCAGTGAAGGATGGTATTTGGTGTAGAGATGGACCATCCTCAGTCCGAATGCGTCATGGGAGGGGTCATGTTGTAGCTCTCGGGGTATAGATCCCGATTTGAGGGATATCCACAGCATCTGTGACGTCATTGGTGACGTCATCAGTACGAGTAGTAGCGAAAGTGGGCATTTTTAGCCCACCATCATCAGATGGTGGGCTGTTCAAATCACTTTTCGTCCGTGGTCCGTCGTCCGTCCGTCAGTCAGTCAGTCCGTCAGTCCGTCAGTCCGTCCGTAAACAATTCTTGTTACCGCGATTTCTCAGGAACTACTGCATGGATCTCTTTCAAATTTGGTACACAGGTTCCCCTCGGGGTCTAGTTGTGCAAGAAACCTTTTCTGGTCGATTCGAAAATCCAATATGGCCACCAGGCAGCCATCTTGGATTTCCCCATGAAAACTTGTTACCGCGATTTCTCAGGAACTACTGCATGGATCTTTTTTCAAATTTGGTACACAGGTTTCCCTTGGGGTCTAGTTGTGCAAGAAACCTTTTCTGGTCCGATTCGAAAATCCAATATGGCCACCAGGCAGCCATCTTGGATTTCCCCATGAAACCTTGTTACTGCGATTTCTCCGGAACTACTGCATGGATCTTTCCAAATTTGGTACACAGGTTCCCCTTGGGGTCTAGTTGTGCAAGAAACCTTTTCTGGTCCGATTCGAAAATCCAATATGGCCACCAGGCAGCCATCTTGGATTTCCCCATGAAACATTGTCACCGCGATTTCTCAGGAACTACTGCATGGATTTTTCTCAAATTTGGTACACAGGTGCCACATGGCATCTAGTTGAGCAAGATACCCTTTCTCGTCCGATTCGAAAAATCCAATATGGCCACCAGGCAGCCATCTTGGATTTCCACATGAAACTTAGTTATCGCCATTTCTCAGTACTGCATGGATCTTTCTCAAATTAGGTTCACAGATTCTCCTTAGGGTCTAGTTTTTGCAAGATACCTTTTTCGGTCCCAATCGAAGATCCAATATGGCCAGAAGGTGGCCATCTTGGATTTCCCCATGAAACCTTGTTATCGCGATTTCTCCGGAACTACTGCATGGATCTTTTCCAAATTTGGTACACAGGTTCCCCTTGGGGTCTAGTTGTGCAAGAAAGCTTTTCTGGTCCGATTCGAAAATCCAATATGGCCACCAGGCAGCCATCTTGGATTTCCCCATGAAACCTTGTTACCGCGATTTCTCAGGAACTACTGCATGGATCTTTTTCAAATTTGATACACAGGTTCCCCTCGGGGTCTAGTTGTGCAAGAAACCTTTTTCGATCCGATTCGAAAATCCAATATGGCCACCAGGCAGCCATCTTGGATTTCCCCATAAAAGCTTGTTACCGCGATTTCTCAGGAACTACTGCATGGATCTCTTTCAAATTTGGTACACAGGTTCCCCTCGGGGTCTAGTTGTGCAAGAACCCTTTTCTGGTCGATTCGAAAATCCAATATGGCCACCAGGCAGCCATCTTGGATTTCCCCATGAAAACTTGTTACCGCGATTTCTCAGGAACTACTGCATGGATCTTTTTCAAATTTGGTACACAGGTTCCTCTTGGGGTCTAGTTGTGCAAGAAACCTTTTCTGGTCCGATTCGAAAATCCAATATGGCCACCATGCAGCCATCTTGGATTTCCCCATAAAAGCTTGTTACCGCGATTTCTCAGGAACTACTGCATGGATCTTTTTCAAATTTGGTACACAGGTTCCCCTCAGGGTCTAGTTGTGCAAGAAACCTTTTCTGGTCCGATTCGAAAATCCAATATGGCCACCAGGCAGCCATCTTGGATTTCTCCATGAAACATTGTTACCGCGATTTCTCAGAAACTACTGCATGGATCTTTCTCAAATTTGGTACACAGGTGCCACATGGGGTCTAGTTGAGCAAGATACCCTTTCTCGTCCGATTCGAAAATCCAATATAGCCACCAGGCAGCCATCTTGGATTTCCACATGAAACTTAGTTACCGCCATTTCTCAGTACTGCATGGATCTTTCTCAAATTAGGTTCACAGATTCTCCTTAGGGTCTAGTTTTGCAAGATACCCTTTTCGGTCCCAATCGAAGATCCAATATGGCCAGAAGATGGCCATCTTGGATTTCCCCATGAAACCTTGTTTTCGCGATTTCTCAAGAACTACTGCATGGATCTTTCTCAAATTTGATACACAGGTTCGCCTTGGGGTCTAGTTGTGCAAGATGCCTTTTTTGGTCCAATTCGAAAATCCAATATGGCCACCAGGCGCCTATCTTGGATTTCCCAAGGAAACTTTATCGTGATTTCTCAAGAAGTACTGCATGGATCTTCCTCACATTTGGTACACAGATTTCCCTTGTTGCCCAGTTGTGCAAGATACCTTTTTTGGTCAGATTTGAAAATCCAATATGGTTGCCAGTGGCCATCTTGAATTTCCCCTTGAAACACTGTTATCTTGAGTTCTCAGAAAATATTTCATGGATCTTTCTGAAATTTGGTACACAGGTCCCAGATGGGGCCTAGTTGTGCAAGATAGCTTTATCGGTCCGATTCGAAAATCCAATTAATACGGTATTCCGGAGTTGTGACCTTGCATCACAAGAGTCGGTGGATCAAACGGTGGGGCATATTCTATATATTGACTATAGAGAATATCCATATCTTCACCTTCCATATCAAGGAGTTCAAATAATTCGGAATTAAAATGTATTTAGTCCATGCAGTTGCAAGTGAACTGCCCCACACTTTCGTCTGCCGGCGGGTCAGCTACATGAGGGACGTCACTCTTGTGACACAATGTCACAACTCGACAACTGTAAACTACTGCATGTTTCGATCCATGGGAAATAATCAAGATTCAGACACTTTCAAATTCGAAGTTTCAACATTACTGCGCGGACCGGATGCCTTCAGTATTAAGTATTGTACCATCTTACTATTTTCCAGCAAGGTATCTTAAAAGAGATATCTCAAACTAGTCCAGTAAACAGAACAGAATTAGCATTCGTTCCAAGTTATAAAATCTTAAATATGCCAAAGTGTCAAAGAGATTTTTCTTCGCTTCCAGTACCAAATGATGACACGTGCAAAAAAATAAAATAAAATAAAAATACTACAAAACGAAGACGAATGATCCTCCGTACATGTACATTCACTTTCAGGCTAACTTTGCTCATTTCTCTTGTACTATTAACAACCGACATAAGTTCAGTTTCTAGAAATCTTGAAACTTCTGAAACTTAGAAAGATTATATCTTGGTGTTTTCCAGTGTCCCTTTTTCGATCTTTTTCGCTCAGATTCGAAATTCTGTAAACAAAATTACAACTCAATCGTCTTAGTAACAATGGACAAAAAGATCCTCTTGTCATTAGCTTACAATTATCGGACAATGGTGGGCGCCAAGATCCTTCAAGATCTCTCGTTTAGCAGTGAAGGATGTCACTTGGTGTAGAGATGGACCATCCGCGGTGCGAATGCGTCGTGTGAGGTGTCATCTTGTAGCAACGCCCGCCAACGCCATTCTTAATGCTTCAACGCCCTGGCGAAATAGCTCAGAAGCTCTGATATTCCATGGAATTGTCACTAATTCTTCGAAATGCAGAGACGCCCGTCGACGCCCGTCGTTACACCTTAACACTCTAACATAACGCCATGATATAGACCGGAGAGAGAACAACAACAGCAACAACAACAAGGATGACACATGAGAGAACAACAACAACAAGAAGTTTTTTTTCATATAGTTTATTCTGCCCAATGTTACATCATACCCACGCTGGGGGAGCCGCGTTGGGTATATTTACAATTCAAGAAGATTCTTGTCCAATCAGAGGCCACCATTTGCATCTGTCATATTCGTTCCTCTCCGTTAGATGTATTCTCGGCTACTCTTGTCCAATCAGAAGTCGCCATTTCAGAAAGTTCCATCTTCGGCCATGTTCGCTCTGAACCGTTTGTTCTAATCGTCATCGGGCAGGCCAGGATACCGTTGAGGAAACATATCCTCAGATAGTTGTTTGCGCATTCTGAGTATCTATCAGAGCATGGGTGAATACTTTCATCCGATGGGGGTGGTGGGTCAGTTTAACCACGAAGAACGTAACATTGGTGACCCTCTCCACTATCCACTTGGTGTTGGGACGCTGTTCATAGGCCCATTCCAAGGGATCCACAGTGTCCAGTTGGGCCAGCATCGTCTCTAGCGACGCCCGATTGGTGATTGTGAAAGGATGGTCGTACACTGGGTTGATGGCACTGGAATAGAAATAGCACAATCCACGCGTCATCTTATGGCATAAGATGTACCCAAATGCTACATTTAATGTGACGGACGTAGGTTGGTCATTGAAGATGGCTTCCACGTAGCTGCGTAGACGGGCGAGGTCGGTCAGTCGAAAATTGTACAAGTCCAATATAGGGCGATGACGGTGGAAGCAGTGTCGGATCATGGACCAATGACGTCGATACATCTCACTCACTGGATGATCTTCGGGTAAGAGATCGCTGGGAACATCCACCGCATCTTCCAGAAAAGGTTCGTTGTTGTCAGGCGTATGACCGGGAACAGTAATGCTAGGGACCGACTGGATATCTAGGCTCTTCTGAACTGTGGGTATAAGCGGGCTCTCCGTGATCGCATCACCAGTGGCATTCGTCTCTCCGGGTTCATCTTCAGTGAGTCTGTCCCTCCTGGGTGCCTCTTTAGTGGAAAGTTGTCCCTCATGCCGTGGTGACGGACCATGAATCAAACGCTCATGCTGTCTTAACTGACTGGGTCGTTTGAAGAGTTGACCACATTCTTCGCATGGACGCTTGGGTGGCCCATGAATTGAACGTTCATGGCGCTGTAAATGATCTGGGCGCTGAAACGACAGTGTAGGCCCACATATCGTACAGCTATACCGGGCGGTTCCATCATGCTTGGTAGCCTCATGGCGGCGCAAGTCGTGCCGGCGAGTGAATGATTTCGAGCACGTAGTACAAGTGAACATCTTGGTGGTTGACAGAGTGTCTGATGAAACGGTCAGGCCGTTTCCTTTTTATAGCAAGCTAGCTGGTGATCTATTTTTAGCACAATCAGTTCAACTTGGACGTCAGCGACAAGAACCCGGATGTAGGCGCGGACGTGAGCGACAAGAACCCGGATGTAGGCGCGGACGTCAAACAGGTGCACGCTCCTGTGGTGCACCCTGTACCCTAGGATGTTCACGAATGTTCCACCATCCCCGACTTCTACCAGGCCCAGGTCCAGAAGCTCTCATGTCCTGCATGTGAATAGTCAGTCATATTGTGTGTGTGTGTGTGTGTGTGCTTGCGAGTGTGTTTCTTGGAGCTCAAAGCCTGTGGAGCTGAGAGCTCGGAAGTGACATTTGCATATGACCTCTGTGAGGTCACTTCCGCTTCCGTTCACGTGACCGGAACTGACCTTTGACCCCGGCACGCGTGGTGTAAAGGTTTCCACCGCGGTGGAAACCTTTGCGCGCCGGGGTCAAAGGTCAGACACACACACACACGCACACCCACACATACACACACATGCATACATACACACACACACAGACGCATACACACACTTGCATACACACACACACACACACACACACACAATATGACTGACTATTCACATGCAGGACATGAGAGCTTCTGGACCTGGGCCTGGTAGAAGTCGGGGATGGTGGAACATTCGTGAACATCCTAGGGTACAGGGTGCACCACAGGAGCGTGCACCTGTTTGACGTTCGCGCCTACATCCGGGTTCTTGTCGCTCACGTCCGCGCCTACATCCGGATTCTTGTCGCTGACGTCCAAGTTGAACTGATTGTGCTAAAAATAGATCACCAGCTAGCTTGCTATAAAAAGGAAACGGCCGGACCGTTTCATCAGACACTGTCAATCACCAAGATGTTCACTTGTACTACGTGCTCGAAATCATTCACTCGCCGGCACGACTTGCGCCGCCATGAGGCTACCAAGCACGATGGAACCGCCCGGTATAGCTGTACGATATATAGGCCTACACTGTCGTTTCAGCGCCCAGATCATTTACAGTGTAGTCAAGTGCTCATTGGACCACCAGGGACTCACCTAGACTCCAACACGTACACCCCGTATGGGCCTATACTCCCATAGCCATGCAGTATAGGCCTAAGGGCCTACCCAGGCCTCGGTGACTTTTTTCAAAAATTTCGCCGTTTCGTGCCGGGACCCTTCCCATCGTGTTCTAAATGACGAGACGTGAAAAACAAATCCAAACAACCATACCGCAAATGTATAGAAGTAGGTTTCCCAGGTTGGACCTATACTCCCCATATAACCAGCCTATAGGCCTATAGACAGACCTCAAACTTTTTTCAAAAATTTCAACGATTCGCTCCGGGACCCTTCCCATCGTGTTCTAAATGACGAGACTAAGAAAACAAATCCAAACAACCATACCGCAAATGTATAGAAGTAGTTTCCCAGTGGGACAAACATTGGTCCTATACCCCCAGTATGGGACTATATGGGTCTATATGGGGCTCCCTGAACTTTTTTAAAAAATTTCACCGTTTCGTGCCGGGACACTTCCTATCATGTTTGTCTTGACGAGACTAAGAAAACAAATCCAAACAACCATACCGCAAATGTCTAGAAGTAGGTTTCCCAGTGGGACAAACATTGGTCCTATACCCCTAGTATGGGACTATATGGGTCTCGCTGAACTTTTTTCAAAAATTTCAACGATTCGCTCCGCGACACTTCCTGTCATGTTTGTCTTGACGAGACTAAGAAAACGAGACCCCACAACCTATACCGCAAATGTCGAGAAGTAGGTTTCCCAGGATGGTCCTATACCCCCCATACCCCATATAGGCATTTTCCGTAATTTAGGATAAAGTCTGTGTTCCGTATTTTTTCAGGAAAAATTTTACATACACCCACCCTGGAACCAGGGGGAGATAATTCTATTGATAGGCAAGCCCCGTTAAGCCCGGCGACCTATATACCCCCATACCCCATATAGGCATTTTCTCGGATTTTTCGATAAAGTCCGTGTTTCGGGGTTTTTTCAGGAAAATTTTTACATACACCCACCCATGACTGGATGCCCCTTCACATAGGCTTCACATTGATACCCCATACAACTCCATCGGCCCATTAGGGGCTCCCCTAGATCCCAAAACGTCTATTTCCATACCCTTTTCCCACAATTCCCTGTCTGCGCATGCGCAGAATGGTGACAACGCCCGAGCCGCTAGGCCAGTCAGATGCCCCTTCACGAATGCTTCACTTTGATACCTCACTCGACCCAATCGGATCATGCAGCGTATTTCAAGTCTAGGGACTACTTTTTCTCCGCGGAAGCTTTCTTCCGCGACCGCATCACCGCCAGACCGCATCACCGCGGAAGAATACATGCCCAGGGGCCCTTTGCCGGAGCTATAGTGACCCGGAGTTACCTCCCCCTAGATTGGAACTCTTCTGTGTTGGAGGTGGGAAAGGTCAGCCACGTGACGCCACTCATTTGCATAAATGCGACCCAATCGGGGTTTTATATACTACTTATGTTGTGAAGCGAAATAGTACAGACATCTTTCACACCGGAATTCAGACATGTTGTACGAGTCAGATACGAATCAGCGAGATGAATCGAATACAAATCAAAATCAAGTTATGAGGGTTATAGCCGATACTCCCCTATATTCAAACCGTGCCATCTCGATTTATTCTATCACAGCTGTTTCATCATCATCAATACAGCTTCATATACTTACACAGGTACATGTACATACTAAAATCAATTCAATTATGTAACATCGACCGCCTCTATCTGTACAGCGAGGTTATAATCAATATTCACCGCGTCATTATTAGCGGAGTATCACCATACACTGATTGCAATGCCTTTTTGTAAAAATTAATATAGAGCCTACAATATAGGGCGTATATATGAACGGTTAACGTACAGATTCGGAGAATTTATTGACATGAATCCGTACTACATATATATATATCGAAATAACAACTTTTTGTAAAAGCGATATAAAACCTAAAATATATGTCGTGTTTTGAATCGTTATTAACGATTATCGTATAAATTCGGAGGATTTATTTATAATATCATATGTAGGTCTATACTATATATATATATTTAGGTAAATTATAACTATATAATTTATTAATGTCAAATCCCAATAATCTATACAACTAGAAGTGACGTATGACGGCGGTCGGTGAGTGGAGGAGTATTTGAGTGGAGGAGTAATACCTGTGATACGCCTATACTCAAGAAGTAATACCAAGCCACAAAGGAAACCAATTATGGGTTACCACTCACAATAGCTCTGGAAAAAAAATGAGAAAAGTTTGTCATATCTAGATCCCAATTTTGATCGGTGATTGATGTCTGGAAATTACAAGTAAATCTTATTCCTTAAACTCAGATCTTTAAAAACACGTTCGAATCTTTGAGCAGACACTGCGATATTAATTGTCGACCATATATCTATATTGCGATGTTAAGGACCGACATGTCGACCTTTTATATCGCCCCTTAACATCGCAAAGCCTCAAAAGGCCAAATATCGACATGGTCGACTCCTAACATCGCAAGGACAATTGCGATGTTTAGGGTCGTCACGTCGTCTCCAGGTCTGCAGGGAGACTGAGATGTTGACCTGCATATTTTCGCCTCTTGGCCGCTACAGGTAGTTTTAATCGTCTGAACAGTTTTTACCCCACCATGAACGGATAATCATATTCATTCCATGAGGAGTCCAGGCATCAATCTGGGATTGTGGACATCGCTTTAGACAACAAAAGTCAGTCGAGACGCCACCAAGTTGCAATCTATGGACTCGCTCGGGGGCATACATGTATAATCCGTACAGACTGATCATCAACTTTTTCTCCATGAGGCACCAGGCATCAGTGCGATGTTTGTGGTAGACACACTGCGCAGTCAATTGAGCCGCCATGAATTCGAAAGACGAAGTCGACGTCTACCCGTCAACGTGGATATGACAAGGCACCGGAAAGCTTTGAATGGATAAGATGCTGAGACTGTTGACACTCATCTGATTGCGGTAAGGTGTCAAGACATTATGGTCTTGGTGTGGGCGAGGGGTCTTACTCCCCAGCGTTAGGGCGTCGCTGCGTTAGGCCTTGTGACATTTGGGCGAGTTTTCATACCCCTCTGACATTTGTCAGCATCTAGTTGGAACTCTAACATTATCAACATACACTCGTCTTAGTGAGAACTATACATTCGAAAGCTTTTTTCTTTGGATTTCAAATAGACGAATATACTGGTTGCGAGATTGATAGGTATATGCGAGGTTATTCGAAATTAATATCTGGTCTTTTCATAAAATGAGGCTCCATTTTCAAATATTTATTTATAAATTGTAGAACTTTTCAACGAAATATTCGCGCGACAGTTATTTTTCTCAAACTTTTCTGGTCCAGATCTTTTTTTCTATGGAATTTGATGAGTTTTCATTTGATAATGATAAAATGAGATGGTTACATCCACAGAGGCTCGTTACTGTTGTTAATTGGTTAATTAGGTTGATTATGATTATGGGGGGAAGGGGGACGGGGGGTCGAGCTAGGGAATCATTTATTCCCTACCTCGACTCCCCTCCTATAATCAACCTAATTAACCAATTAACAACAGTAACGAGCCCCTGTGGTCACACTTTAAACACTTATTATTTCAGCAACCAGAACGTTAGAGGCTTTTTTTCTTTGCCTAATTCAGACTAGCGATGTCGAAATGAATACTTTCTCAGAAACTTACAAAATTAGAGAAATAAAGTACTGAAATTAAAACGGATTAGGGTCTATCAACCGATAGTGAAGACCCCTGCAGGGTTTGTGTGAGACAAGAGCGAGCTAACTCCATCCGGCGAAGATTTTGCCAATCTTAATAAGATTTTGAGCGCTAAACTTGCAAATAAGCCAACATGTATTCACCAAAATAATCTCACCAGTAGTATATAAAGGTTAAATTCGGGCAAATTGACTTCTCTGGGCCGAAGGTCAAGGCTGCTATAGTTCCGGCAAAGGGGGTGTAACCTCCAAGGTATAACATTTCCTCCATGGTGTTGCGGTCACTTCCGGATCCGAGGAGAAGACTCCGTGGACAGAAAGGAGTCCCATGTCCACGAGACTTCAAATACGCGAGTGGTCGCTTAGACCGAATCCCCGGGAATCTTCGCCAATGTCCTGTCATCTCCGGGAATGTCCGGGAATCTCCATGAGCAGGAGCATGATATACAAGTCATTGATTAAAAGGATAATGAAATTTCATAACCAAAATTCATTCTGTTGTAAAATATGACGTTATATTGAAGATTAGAACTCATCTATATTTTATTACATGGCATCTAATCGATTATAGAATTAACTGATCAATATGTGTGACTGCATATAGTAAATGAACTACATGTATGAAGTTCTCCAGTTGACCAACAATAAAGGTTAAGAGTCCTAGGATGGACGATAACAATCTGATCTGTTCAACAGGGTATGGTACTCTTAAATAACTATTCACAAACACATGTGGACTCTTGAAAATAAGCAAGTCACATGACAATTGATGATGAATCACCATTTCTTAATGGTAGCATATAACCATGATTGGCTAAGTGTTTGGGTCAAATAGTTTGTTTGTTCGGTTGTATTTAAGCATCAATAAACCTGTTCTTCTTTAGAAGTAAGATCGTCTCCCTTGACTATGAGTTGTTCAATATAGAGTCTTTACACGCTATTATGGAAATTGTGTTGTATATGGACTTCTGTACCACCAACGTCGTCTCGAGTAAATAAACAACCAATCTAATTAAAATAGAACCCTATCTGCTCTCCATTTGGATACTGTCGCGATTGGGAAGCATTGATAGGATATTAATTTATTAAGATTGATTAACAACAGTTTATCTTTAAAACAGTGTCCCTATCTGGTCTTGTGGAAATCTTTAAAGCCGTCTTTAAGGTCGAACTTGGAAGTGTTCCCCAGTCAGGGTTTATAGGACATCTACCTCGGGTTGAAAGACGTAAATAGCCCATAACATAACGCAACCCATAGAAAATCTCATAGTGTGAATTTTGAGAATAATGAAGTAGAGCTGATGTTATTTTGATAATTGACATCAGCCTTTAGTGTCATAAACCCATTACACAGTCCAACTTATTTCTTCTCAACATTCACATTACTCA
Organism: Hanleya hanleyi; assembly: GCA_036873755.1. Taxonomy (NCBI): domain Eukaryota; kingdom Metazoa; phylum Mollusca; class Polyplacophora; order Lepidopleurida; family Hanleyidae; genus Hanleya; species Hanleya hanleyi. Next base: position 25,451 of record JAVTVY010023685.1, read on the forward strand.
ATCTCTTGCACATTTTCATATCAACTGTCTGTCACAGGTCTGCTTACAAATCAGAATGAAAGATATCGAACACCCCCAATGCTCAAATATATGTATATTTATGGGCACTTTAAAGCTTAACATTTATAGTATGTGCATACCCTATGTACATTTCTCCAACTTCAAACAGTGTTTGAATTTGTCCAATTTGACTTCCTTGAGGTGTCAGTGATGGCCAGATAATGACAAGTATGTAATGGTTATAACAGATTACATTTTACTTTTCTAGGTAATCATAATTCTGAAATATCGCTAATGTCATTTATTTCTATGATAGATGACTTTGTTCTATTCATAATCGAATACGACCTCAATATAACACATTATCAACACCTCATAATTCATTTCCATACCAGAGCTATAGAGAAAAGTTGTGGGTCACTGCAAATTCCATCTCTTCCCAAAAACCAGTGGGTGAGTGAATATGATTTAACGTCGCTTTCTATCACTATTTCAGTCATATCACGACGTTGGTTCCTATTCCTTTTCATACCAGGAAACCACACGGGTAGGGTCCCATTCATTTTCACACCCGGAAACCACACGGGTAGGGTCCTATTCCTTTTAATACCCGAGACTCCATGGGTGGGTCCTATTCCTTTTCACACAAGGGATCCCCACAGGTGCCCCAATTAGTCGCCTATTACGACAAGCCAAAAACCAAGAAGATCAAGACATTGTTAATATTGTATGGATTAGGCTGCTTATCACGAGGTGTCTAGTCCAGTTTCCCTTTGCCACTTCTTAGACAAAAGATGTGCCTGGCAGACCAATGGATACATTGACGCATGACTACCAGTGTAAAATTTGTGGTTCATAATCTTCCTCTCCCGCCTATACCTACAACAAGGGGCATATTTTAATGCCATTGATTCACTATCAAATGAGTGAGGTTTTTCGAAATGCCGCATATGAAATCTGTTGACTTTTGCAAAGTTATCAGTGGCAATCATCTTTGCCATCACAACATATAACATCATAGCCCACATGGGCCAAAAACCAGCCACACAGAGTTAGAAGAGACTTGGACCGGGATAAGATACATCAGCTTGGTCTTGCATATCAGCGAACATAACGTCTGTCATGTGACATTTGATTCAAGCAGAAATGTCAACGGTATGTGTTGTTCTGTTGTTTGTTTTTTTGAGTCCAGGCAACACCCATTCACACTATACGTCTTTGACCATGTTGAGTGTATACCCGTGTAACACCATTTCTGAACACCCATATATGCTAACTTTCACTATGTGTATCAGTCCACTCTTCCGTACATACTATCATTGTCACAAAAATGTCACATTATGGTGTCTTCACTTCTGATATATTCTCCTATATCAGCCTGATGGAAAGCTACTATTGTCATTGGATCGGCATGTCGGCAGTCTTGTGTTGACTTGGCTGCTACACCAAAACCCTGAAATGGAATAGCGGTGAGATGATGAAATAGACAAATCTATACGACCTGACAGAATATAAAATCAATGAAATGTGTGTGTGTTTGTTGAGGTGGGGGGAGGGGATAGTGACTTCATAATGTACATGTTTTATGATTTAGGGAGGGCATCAGTGGAGAATGCATGAAAAGGCACATGTCAAACTGATATATCCTTGCCAATCAAGGCTGCTACATCCACAACTGTGATCATGATGTAGCATCCAAATGTAAATGGATGTAGGAGGCTTGACTGGTAATAATGCAAGTGATCAAGGGACATCAGTGACTGTGACCATGTTCTGAACTGGACTATGGATGAAGAAAAGACAACCAACGATGACATTGACTCAAATATGAGGAAGGAGAGAAGTGGTTCTTGATTCACTTTAAAAATCGAACTTGTTTAACCCAGCAGTGGTTCTGAGTAAATTAAATTGTGGACACAGAAGCGAGGAAAACACATCAAGAAGAGAGGTGGTTATGAGCATTATGAACAGAAGGACATACAGTCCCAACTAAGTTCTTCCATCCAATTTTTTGCCCTTTTTTTTAGAGTTCTGTTTCAGTTTGTTCTGTTCATTTATCATTCAACAGTCATCGTTCTCTGTTCCGTTTGCATTCACTTTGTGTTTCCATTCAAAGGTCTTTGTTTAATGGTTTTCGTTCAATGGTCTGCTGTTATTTTGTTCCGTTCATCATTCCCTTCGCAGTTTAAATGTTTGACATGTGCCAGTCCTCTTGAACGCTTTGTATTATAAAACTGTTATAAGATTATTCGGGAGGCTTAAAAAAATGCACGTTTAGTCGGCATCAACCTACTGCAGGTAGATCGCGGTACGTATAATGTTTTTGTACGGATTTTCATTCCACGTCTGTGCCACATTATGTCTATCAATTAATATTCTTTGTAACATTTATTTCATTATGTAATCGGAGCGACCACAATAAACGATTAGCACAAACTTTATTTTTCTTCTCCCGTAATGTTGAAGTTACATTTAAGCCTGGATCTAGGATTTCATCCAACTGTCAACAAGGTTTAGATCTATATTTTCATGTGAATATTTGACAGAAAATATATCCAATAGATGATAACAAAATTCTGTATTTTTCAGTCATAGTGTGTAGACTGCGCTATATATTATATATATATTTATCTATTTTTCTTACAAATCGAAGATCTCCATCCACTCCGAAGGTCATCGTTCAATGTTCGTCAGTCACCGTTCAGTGGTCTTTGTTCATCGGTCATCAACCTTCATGTTTTGTTCCATTGTATTATGAACTATTTCGTTGCATAAAGCTTCAAATGTAGCAAGCTATCAAATCACCAATATGTACATGTATGATGGATGCATGTCACTGTTTGAAGATTTCAAAAACAGCCATTGCTCTGGCCACATTCTGAGATGACTGTGTTAGACATGTTCGAGTGGAAGCATATACAGGTCAGGGCAATCCCGCTCTCTAAAATGGAGGTAAAAGGGTCGTTTTTGCTCAATAAATCAGTTCACATAATGAATTCGGCAAAATCCTCTTGAGGCGCACACAGACATATATATCCGCTTCAAATGGTAGTAAAAAAATAAATTGTCATTCATCTAATTTGCATAATAATAGGACAAACGTCTGACGTGCTGTTTAAATAACATTGACTGGTTCTTCAGTTGGCAAATTAATCTTAGGACATGGAACAATAGATAAATTAATGCGCCTGAAGTTTTGAAGCATTGGTTAATTAGGAATCAAAAGTTATTGTGCAAAAACGACCCTTTTTACCTCCATTTTAGAAAGTGGGATCACCCTAAACTGATTTAACAGCATATCAGCTTACCAAAGGGAGATCACTCATGGAATAAACAACTACACCCTGGTACTGCGATGTGCTCTCTGTTATCCGACCAAGTCCAGACTTCATAACGTGGTGACCATATAGAAACTGTTGCTCTGCACTCGATTTCAACCAGATCTTGTACTAAGCAAAAAACACAATGGAATATATCAACATGATCAAGACATCAATATTGTTTTAAATGACATTACTTACAAAGGTGTGGGACAATTCCCCCACTACCTCCAGAAAGACACTCTCACCATATCTAATCCCGTCAACACAATATGGTGGTAGATGTCCAGCATGTACATAGCAAAAGGTTCACTGTCCTTAGACCATCCACAATATTCGTGTTTGCCATAACAAACTTTAGAAATGATGAGTATGTAGGTTTCAAATTTATTTTTTGAAATATCACTACTTCTGTATAGGATTTCACAACAGTCTGATTTGTCTGCCCAAACCTCTTGTTAAATAAATATATAGGTACATATAGGTAGGCTACATTGATAGGTTACAGGAAGTACAAAATTTATTGTGAAGAACAGCATTATATAACAGCCAAAAGAAAATACCTTTGCATATGGGGCGATGTAATCCAATGCAGTTATATGCAACCTGAACTTTCCCGTCTTTGTAAATTTCCCAAAGCATGTCCCTGCACTGACGAGATTATCTCGGGCAATGTTTCCTGCTAACTTCATAATGTCTTCTCTGAAAAACAGTTTCGAAAAACATTCTCAGAATTATTGCAATGCCATCAGGCATCCTTAAGTAGGATGACGAGGAAAGTACAATCTCGAGGTAGGCTTACTCATAAGCAGATGTCTGTTGTCCTAGTTGTATTGTCCTCTAGTTTTGTTGATTATGGACAACCTTTCATACCTGCCTATGCCCTTGCACATTTAACTTGTCTTGTCAACAAGTGAGGCCATCCTCGTGAGCCAGTGTATCGATTGATCTGTTGGGATTGATACACTGGCTTGGCTAGTGAACCATATCAGTTCTGTTTATAAACAGATCAACGGGTTTCCTCTATATCAAACCAATCAGTGAACGCACTAAGCTAGCTGATTAGGTCAATCCGCTGTGAGGTATGAGATGTGACAGGTTTGAATATCATAGCGGGTCAAACTGCTTTGATGTCTGGTTGAAATAAGTTAATGTTACATATTACCAATGATTACAGCAGGCCTACCTGATGTAGAATGCTCTGTCTCTGTGTAATCTAAAGCAGTAAGAGCCATCAGGCCTATCCAGAAGCAGCCGGATGTTTTCACCAATACTGGAAAAGAATGTGTATACATGTAAATTTATGTGGTTAACACACTCATACAGGCCATGATCAAGGCATGGGGGTATAAACCTGTCAGTTGGGAATGTAGTCAGAACAAGCTACTTTTGCTCATTCAAGCTTTTCTAAATGTAGTAATCGTGATAAAGTATACATCTGCCCATGTATATGTATGTAGCTGAAAGGAGCTATATACCATTGGCATGATTGAGGAAAAAATGAGCACTGAAGTGCGATTTCATTTTCCTGTATTACTCAGGTGAAATGACTTTATATTGGGCTAATATCACCCCAGTTCTATTGTTTTATACCGCTTTAGGATTTTGGATCTTACCATGTTAACCGATCAACAGTCCAGTTCACTAAAATAACGTACAAAATAAATGAAAATACAATGTATGAACCTTGTCTCATATATCTTCTTATAGTGTCTTCCACATGTCTAGACTGATGAGTGGGTGAATTTTCATTGCCATACACCAAGCCATTGGGAAGAAATCGCCAAATGACTGACAAGGGCTGAGACATTTTCTCACTAGGCATGCTCAGGCTAGGACATTTTCCCTTAGAATTGGATTTTATCTCACCCTATATATATTTTAGGGGCTTCTTTCAAGCGATGGCAATTAAAAGTAAATATATACGTATGTATTTTTCACACATATTTGTTGGTTTTTTCCCATTTTCAGCACAAATGAGGAAGTACATAAAAATAATATATAGTACATGTTTTATGTTTTCAACTTAATCAATATACAAATAAGCTTATACACATTCTACAGTTTACACAGAGAAAGACTTTTCAGAGGCTATAGTCCAGAATCATATATATTATTCAAAGAAATGAGCTCAACCAATTGTCACTGGATAACAGAGGCTGATAGAAGTTACAAACCATCTTCAAACCATATTAAACATGTTTACAAAGTTTCAGAAACATCCAGTAATAACTGTGTGACTAGTTAATTACACAAGAACATGCTCTATATATTGGAATATATATGCAGAAAATCGACAAAGTCCAAGTCTGGATAATTTTGACAAAAATTAATATTTCATGTCACAAACATGACAAATAGGAGATGCAAACATTCAAACATGTCTACAAAGTTTCAGAACCTTCTGATAAAAATAGTAGGAGTAGTTGATTACACTAGAAACTTGTCTCTACATGCATGACATGGGAATAGATCCTGAAAATGGCAAAGTCCTATAAAGTTCAAAACGTCATAAATATGTCAAAAATTATAATTTCACCTTGTAAATACGACATGCACATCTTCAAACCATAGGCATGATAGGTAACACATAGTTTCATTAAAATAGAAGCAAAATCTTATGAGAAGTAGTCTGGACAAAATTGTGTGGGAATAGATCCTGAAAATGGCAAAGTCCTATAAAGTTCAAAACGTCATAAATATGTCAAAAATTATAACTTTGCCTTGTAAATAGGACATGCACATCTTCAAACCATAGGTACTGGTAACACATATGTAAAGTTTCATTAAAATAGAAGCAAAATCTAAGAAGGAGTAGTCCGGACAAAATTGTGTCTACAGACGGACGGACAGATGGACAAGCCGATTCCAGTATACCCCCCCTAACTTCGTTGCGGGGGGGTATAATAAAATATTTACAAAGTATCTGAAAGAGAATTACACATTAGCAGGGCATGCATTTACCATAAAACTTTGTTAGACCACCGCGGGCTGGTAGATTTCATTATACAAAGCTAAAATTCTTGAATTATAACAAGCCAGTTGGGCTGGTTAGCTAGTTCTAGAATTAAATTCAGCCAGCTAAGTTCTAAATTCACCAGCCACGGGCTACCGGGCTTGTGGGAATTTCAAGCCCTGATTTAGGTACATGTATCACACATTTTGTGATTTTGCTTTTTGCCTTATGACGAAAACCAAATGTTTTTCTAAACCAACTGCATACATGTAAATAGTTGCCAAAGGTGAAAGAATCTATAAGTTGGTAACCATTAAAATGATCTGTTTATATGTTACATGTAAAAATATGTTAAAAAAAGAATGTGAAAATCTTTATTTTATATAATTTGACCTTGAACATGTTGAAAAACGAACATGCCGAATTGTAGCGTGCCAAAATGTCATACCCTTCACTTTGTGCCAAAATGTTGCATGCCAAAACGACGTGGATGTATACCACGACACCCCCCCTCCCCACACACACTCACACACACACACATGCGCTCTAGGGCTAACCCCCTCCTTCCTCGGATCTCCTCCCAGGACAATTTCCTCCGGGCAATCCTCCTCCCCCTGTATCACGGTTAAAATGTTCAAATACCATCAGAAAAAGGAAATATTGTTTTGTTACAAGTTCTATCATGAGCACTTGCAACGTCAATGGTGACAAACCATTACACTTACAACAACAACACGTTACCCTGTTACCCACGCAGGTTAGGTTGAATACCTCAAATATGGCCATCTTCATTTCATCAAGCCAATTTCTATGTTCCCACTTCAAACTTTCCTTGATAAATCTGGCTCACTTCAATGTCCAAATAACTTATAAATAGACACGAGACGTCACTGACCTCGAAACCGTTTGAATTTCAAGATTTGTCACAGGAGAGCAAGAAGACAAGACATGAGAAAATAATGTTGAATGTGCGTGATCAGCAATACTGCCAGATGTGATAGGCTTTGCCCTAGCTGTAATGTTGTGGAATCAGAGATGCACTTTCTGCTCGAATGTAGTACACATGATAGCCAAAGACAAATTATGTTTTCAAGCATTTGTACTAATATATTTCCGAACTTATTTCTTCTGGACACTGAAAGCCTGTTTATTACTTTAATGTCATCTAAGAACTCACATGTAGTATGTGCATTGGCCAAGTATACAGCTGATAGATTTTCAACATACGCCAGTCGGATTTCAGATGAAGTCACACCCATTGTTATGTAATAGTTGTTACAGCAGTAGGCTGCACTAAACATGTGCTCAATACTCTGCTGCAATGAAAGTATATTTGCAGACTTAAGAATGCTGTCACATACAGATCTTTATGTTTCGAGGGTGACTAATGCTTATATGTCAGTTTAACAATTATGGGCAAGGCCTGAATGGGGAGTACCATTATGTTCTTTTATGCTGTAGACAGAGGTCTCAAGTGCATTATTTCGTCCTCTTATATATATACTCGTATTGAGGATAAGATAATGTGTATTCTCCAGCTTATTGTTCTCTCGTCATGATGATAACTAATTTGTTGTTTTGTTAGTGCCTTTAGCTGTATCTCAGCATATCTGTCCTAATAAATAATTGAATTGAATTCACCTTGGCTCAGTGACTGTGAGGCGGTGCAGCTTGTAACGGAAATTGGACATCACCTAACCAAATAAGCTAAATAAGCCCAAACGGACTGAATTAGCTCGAAATGCATTTAGGGCCTATGTCCAACCTGGCTGATAGTTGTGATCACTGATCCCTGTTGTGATCCCTGTTTGCCTTGGTGCCCCTTTGCAAATTCTAGGTAATTAGATGCCAGCAAGGCCAAAGTGGCCTTGAAATGGCTGCCCTTAACATTTTATAATTCGTACCCTGTGAATGGTAAATGTTATCATGCTCTCGTGTGTTCCCTGTTTACGTGATAATACCTTTATTTATTTGTTATCACAAAAACATTATTTAAACATATCAATCCTACTTGAATTTAATATCCCAATTAATCCTTTGCTTTGGCTTTGCTCTGATCTGTTGTTCAACCTAACCTGTTACCGATCCTAAAGCCATTTATGAGTGGATTCATAGATCAACAACAATTGGTCAGAAAAAAACCCCAGTCTAACAACCGTACTGACTATTTAGACAACTTCTCAAAGAACGTCCTGGTTTCTTCTTCTGTCAAGGGCCGCATCTTTCAGTGCTGATATTTACAGCTGCAAAGCGGAACTGAAATCCACGTGGAGATGATTTCGTGGTGCGCATGTGCGATTTTCTCGCGTGGACAAACTGGGCGTGTGTAAAATTCAGAATGGAATGGAAACGAACTAGGATATGTTGAATTTTATTCACCAAAAATTATGACCATATTAATCTAACTATACATGTGAACGAAACTATATAAGATAGAAACTATATATTTACCTTTTTCCGTGCCATTTAATGATGGTAAATGATTTAATCTTCATTAAATAGCTGGAATCAACATTTTTAGCAGTCCGTTTCCGCGTTTGGTATCTGTTTCGTACAGTTTGCGATGCACAATTTCCGTTGATCCGAGTTGTTATGGCGATTTTGCAGTAGTGGAATGTTTGCGGGAAATACATCGCAGGAAAAGTTGATGCAGAAGGGATGCTGGGGCTTCAGTTATGTCATCAGGAGTGGTTTCAAATAATCTTTTGTCTGGTTTATCACTCAAGGGAGCAAAAGTGCCAGTTTTAGTAACACAGTGTGTAAATCCTTGCTTGCAAAGACAGTCTGATCCTGGATTGTTTACTTTGTGCATTGACCCGCCACAACAACAACAACAGGTGCAAGTATCAAATGATGGAATAGGTCTATCAGATTATGACACTTATAGAATACTCCCGAATGTAGACCGGGGCAGGGATATCAAAAAAACATTAGGACAGTCAATCACTAATTCCCGAAACAATTTGACTACAGAATCGCATTCTAAGACTTTGGATGTGGGTGGTGATGCTATCAAAGACGTTGGACTGACAGCATTGCCCCCAACATGTCATACAAAATCCCTCCTGACAGGTGGTGCAGTTATGCAAAATGAAACGGACAGAATAGGCAGTCTTCCCACAGGGCATAATGTATCTCCATCAAGTGAGCGCTCCAGTCCAGATATTGAGACATTCCCGTCTAGAATTGCAGAAAGTGGGGTGATGTGCGGTTATAGACGGGAATATACTAAAACTCCAAGTATGACAGCTACGACATCAAACAAACAGGGGGATACCCTATCTCACCCGCCAACTGGTTAGTAAATGTTGCCTAGTTGTCAATCAAATATCTGGGGCAGTGGAGGCAAAGTAAACCATTAATGTCAGTCACAACCAGGTAGTCTGAGCTTCCACACGACGGATAATTTCTGACAAATCGTCTGGCTGGCGTCCCATACAAAAAGCGCAAAATCCCAGTGAAAATTATTTTTAAAAACATTCGGCCATTCTAACACTTAACTCACATATTTTACTAATGAATAATTCCCCTTCATTGTCAGCTCAAATTTAACAAGATCAGTTTTGTTCTTCATCTATTACAGTGTAAACAACTTTACTTTCATTTCATTTGCTTCAACGAAACCACAACTGACCCAGTTTTCCATTTGGAATGAGGTAGACGTTAAAAGTGCAAAAACTTGAGAAGAGTATGACAGATCTTGTTAAATTTTGGCAATGAAGAGAAACTATATATTAATAAATATGTGGGTTAAGTGTTGTAGAATGGCCAAATATTTTCAAAAAAATAATTTTTACTGAGATGAGGTCGTGCGCCTCCATGGTCGCTCCCATGAGAGAACTCTGATCCCAGCCAGACAATCTGTCAGAAATTATCTGCCTTTTAGCTGAAGGGTCATAGGAAGCTCGGACTAACAACCGTAGTGAGAGGGTTACTCGGTACTGCATGGGTCAATCATTAAACACAATCCTTTCCAGGCGACATTTTCTTGGATCCAGGTAAAGGGGACAGCGCTGTGTGTAACATAATTTGTATGGTGTTATGATTTACTGTCCTGTCTGTGTCATTGTTTATTTACAGTAATGAAACTTTGTGTGGCGTCGAATCTCAATTTCAGTGAATCTTTTTTGAAGTTTCGAAAAAATCCATTTAAAATGAAAGAAATTTGCCAATATCTGTCATTGTTATTTTCCGGACACCCATGGCATTGGTCCATCAACGTTACAGCATAAGGCATGGTGACTCACCCAATATCAAGTTGCACGCATTATTGAGAGAACAAAGAAGAGCCTGTCTGTTGACTGACCGATGACTGTTGATCAGCTACTGGGTTGTATAATTTCATTCTGCTCTATCTTTTAACCCATGAGATGAGACTATTTTGAACAGTGATAACGTGCATAATTTTGTTCATATATGTACTATATTTTTCCAGTAATGAAGCATAATAACACTTTCTTTGAATAGAGGGAAAATATAGTATGGTACATGTTTAAAATTATCTCAGCTATCACCAGTTCAAAATAGTCTCCTAGGTTAAAAGATAGGGAAAAGTGAAATTATACAACCCAGTAGCTGATCAGCTGAAGTTATGGCCAGTCAACATGGTCAACAGACATGCTCTTCTTTGTTTTCTCAATAATGTGCAACTTAACCATTGGATTTGCTTCAAGTAACTTCAAAATATTAATCAAAATAGATCTACATGTAGACCATGTAGACAGTGTGCAAAGTTTCACTGTTGTGAAATCATCTACATTGTATATCAGTGAAAAGGTCATGGATAGAAATTAATTTACCCCACACTTCATCATCCTTCATCCATCAAATGTCTTCTGTGTCATTGTAATATTCAAAGTAATAATTGATGTGTGTTTTATATTATTACAGTGTATCTTCGTTTTGTTGTACACTTAGGTCAATCTCTATTTACAGAACAAAAGAAGAAAAAGGGGAGAAGAAGAGCGAAGACTGGGAGAAAGAAAAAACACATTAAATCTAGACGATCCAGTCAGCCGGGTTACAAATCATTTCCAACGAAACTGAACCCCAAGGAAAATGACACAAAGGTCACACAAATCGCTCCATCGACTGCACCGGCACCCTTCAATGGTCGATTGCAGCTTTCGTCCACCCCCGCAATACTATACACCCACAGTGTTGCGCAGAAGCCAAACACGGCTCAATCACTGCCTGACTTTCACAAGTCTGATTTTAGACAAAGACAGGAGGTGTGCAGGGCTATTTACACCCGGCATGCTTACGCGATGCCATCACGTTCCAACACACTGCCGACAGTGTCACACTCTCTCTTGCATCAAAATAATGGTGTGAGTGTGCCCAGGCAAATCACCAGTGTGACATCGGTGTCGTCGAGTGGTCCAACCAATGTGATAGAAATGAGACTCTCATCGCAAAACTCGGCATATGAGATACGGCCACAGCAGTCGACGACGTCGGAACATTTGGGTCGTCTGATAAAAATCTACCTGTCCGAGAAACAATCTGGGTCACTCAAGGACTATGAAAGTGGGATGGAGTACCCCTGTGCACCCCCAGCCACTCCAACACCAGGTAATATATATAAGCTTATGTGGCAATCCGTATGACATGTATGAACCATGAATATCCGTTGACATGATAGAAATGGTTTGAAATGTAAGTGATGAGATGCATACATGTATGTACAGCACAGATCACCATGGAGTATATTAGGCATGTTAGGGGGTGAGGTACTGTACAGTATACGGTAAGGTCTCTATAATTCGATCACTACAAAATACATTCTTGAAGCAGATTCCTAAACGTAGTCTATATAAATCCAGCTCAGTTCACAAATGGGTCAGTCTATATAAATCCAGCTCAGTTCACAAATGGGTCACTCTAGAAAGTGTGGACAAGAGAAAATATGATTGAGAAATTGGAGACCATATTGAACAGCTTATTTGGATCAATGTCTAGACTGAAAAAAAAAGAGTCTGGGGATGGTATCTTCCTGATATTCTGTCCTAAGATTTGATAGAATTCCCATGTTCAACATGTTAGCCCAAACATTCGGTGTGTGAGTCGGACTGTTGATACCTGATCAGTGCTGGAAATCATGGTAGGAAGGGAGGTAATCCATCTAACATGTCTAAAAGAATGGCACAGAAGAGCTGATATCATGGCACTGTCACCGCTGGTTGAAACTAGTGTGGGTTTCCATTTCAATAGATCATTGTTTCTGAGTGAATTAATTCCATTTGATACATGTGATTCCATATTATTTAACAATTCAGCATCTTTCTATAAACTGTTGACAGTGTCAGACATGCACTAAATCTTTCTGGATTTACATATGTACAATGTATGTCTGCTGAAACTTCAGGATTAACACATGTCTGCTGAAGCTTGTGGATTTACACATATCTGCTGAAGCTTGTGCTCGCGAAGTAATCAATTTGCAGATGAATCAAATATCAAATGCAATGGTCACTGCTTCTAGCGCATGAGAGACTTAACTATACTATTCCATGTTCCTCAGTATATTCCATTTTTTCTTTGGATGATCTTCTGGGCACTCATGTTCTTACTTGAATCTGATCATGATTTCTGGGATCATAACATTTATATATTATGTGTATGTTCCTTGATACAATATGAGGCAATAGTAGATTGTCTCCCCTGCTGCAGATTTATATCATGGGGTTATCTGCCCTGATGCTCTCAACCTCTGTTATTTTGTTTATTCCAGATCAGCTTAGGAGGTTCAGTTATGTCCCATGTATGAATGATGTCAAGGTTGGTATCGTTTTCATTTAACTAACTGATTAGAATATAAAAGTTAAGCTCAAACCAGTGCTTTTATTTTTTATCAAAATTTGATCAGCGGTGTAGAGCTATGGTACCGGTACTGTCGAAGTTACTGTCATAGATGTACATTCTCTAAGATAAAATGAAAATGAGATCGGCTCAAAACAGTAAAACCCGCACCACTGTTTTTCTTCTTCTTTTTTTTTTCTCGTTTTTTTTTTTCTTTTAAAGGGAACGTAAACTCTGCCGTAAAACACCGCGGGAATTATACAAGAGTCCCGATAAATTAGAAAAATTGTGACAAATATTTTTTTCCAATGAATGAGACAGACACAAACATAGAAAATACCGTGATTTGGAATTTCTTGGGGGCGCCGCCATGTTTATTATGGGCAGGATTTTTATTCAATGGGAAAGCGTGAAATTCAGTTGTGCCGATAATCTCCTACGTCATCGGACATTCTCTGCTTCGAGATAACATGGCCTCATATGGTCGTTTTCATGCACTCCTCCGTTCCCCGACTAACAGAGGCAATGTTATAGATTAGGTTTGATGTAGAATACGGCCTGATTCTAGCAGATATTCTACGATGCCGGGCTGCTCTGCATTTGTCTGTCACAATGTACCAGGTAATCCCGACACGTCGCACTATCATCCTCGTTCATGTTTGTAGGCTACGGTCTCGAATACTGCACCTCTGCCAATTGATGCGTTTTTACCTCCAGAGGCAGAAGAACTAGTGTCCACTGACATCACGATTCTTCAAACATGGAGGCCCTCTATGTTGTTCCAGTTTAACGAAGTTAAAACGTTTAGTACTGCTTTGAAAAAATTGTAAAAAAATATCTCATACACGATTTGGATTCTATGAGGAAAAAGCTTTAACTGGCCATGCACGGTTCACCAGAGTTTACGTTCCCTTTAACATGTGGCTGAAAAAGGCATAGCATGTTTTCTTCAAAATCTTCGCCATACTTTTTATAATTTATCAACTTGGTCACTTTAAAGATAGTAAATCTGTTCTAATTAGGTGTTAAATATTCGAGCTTATCCCATTCAGTTAATACAACTTAATTCAGCAGTTTTGTTCTGATTACAGCAATTTTGACACTGACATGATTTTGCAGGCTCAGAGGGCAGTGAAGACGAGACTACAGGGTCTGGAAAAAGCTGAAAAGAAACGAAGAGATAGACTACGAGAAGAACAGGCTCGAGCAGAGAAACAAAGCTTGAAGGACAAAGAGAAAGAGCTACGAGTTCGACAGAGACAGGAGGTATGATTCAAGGCAAAAATTTCTGTTTCATGCAATTAATTGACTGCAGATTCTAAATGAAGTCTTTCCCATTGGACTCCCCTGGGGTGCGCACCATACGTAACTAGTTCAGTAAATAAACAAGTGAGAAATGACTACATTGTAGTCAAAACCTGCGGCAGTGGCAATAATACAGTGAAAGACATATCAAGACGTAGTGGTAATTGTAGAAAAAAGCGCCATCTGCCAGTGTTTTTCTGCCAAGGGGAGTAATTTTCAACTTGTAACCCACAATTGTAGGGATTGCGTAATAGTTCTGATACCATATATATATATATTCACTTTCCCCATTCAAAATCCGACCATTTTGACTCGGCCGTGCCGTCTATACTGAATTGACAGACGAACTCACCATGATCGCTTTGGCAATGTTTTGGTACAAGTATCGTGTATGCCAAGTTTCAAAACATTCGGTTCAGTCGTTACTTTTTGCAAATCAAAAAGGCTTTCAAATATTTGGAAATCCAAACAAATTTCGAGGATTTAGTCATAGCGCGAAAATCTGCGCTCTTCAGTCTCCCTTCTCGCTTAATTTGCCGATCAAAATGGAAAATTTATATTTCCTTCAAAGTTATTTTTCAATAAATTTAGTATAAGGTCTATCACTTCGTTCTGTGAAACTACGGAATGGGATTTAAGGCTTTATCGAACTGTCCAAGAGGCATAATGACACTTTTTCACTATTCAAATTGAAGCCTGTTACAGTCTTGATATTCGATTAAAATAATTAATTAGGTTTCTGCATTTACGTTCGTTATCATCTGTGAACTAAATTCCTTGCCACTCTTTTCCACGCAGCAAGTCAATACCAAGACATGGTTTGCTTCTTCTATATAAATGATTAACTATTTCATTCTTAGGAAATATCATCTCATCTGACATGTCCGGCCAAGCCTTTTCGAAGGTTGCTAATTTTATTAATTTCTTTTCTTTAAAATCAAATTCTGGAAACAAGAAACATTTCCAGTCAGTATTTATGGATATCTTCCTATACTCAATTCGCGAATATGTTTGTCACTAAATCATTCCGAAGGTGATTCAAGTGCGAAGTTTCGGGGCTAGTTCACTAAACAAGGTCTGTGTGTAAGAGATTGATGTCGAATTCTCGTTATTATCTTTTGATACATGAAATTGTTGCATTCGCGAAAATAACTGCCAAGTTAAAGTCAGTGCGAAAGGTATCTAAGTATCAAAATCAAACTCAAAAACCCCTTCAGGAAAACAAAGGCCCTTCTTTTGGCCATGAGGTCAACTAGATCGTTTTTATGGCCAGTATCTGCTATATATGACGTAATTCCATACGTAAAACTGATTGACAAAGTAACGTAAATTTTGTATAGAACCAGTAAATTCTAGCAGAAATGGGCTCCGACTCGAGAGAATGATGTCAAATGCAATGTTTCTGCGCAGTGTCTGCTGATACACATAAGTATTGAATTTACGGAAGTGATTACCGTAATGCTATTCTAAAGAGATTCTGAGTGCGGAAGAGGACGGGAACATCAATACCAGCGAATCAAGGCCCTGGCTTGCGAGAATGAGGATAGCGAGGCTGTGTTCCGAAAGAGAATCATTCAAAATAGCTATTTGCCAAATGTCATGCTTGTAACCGAAAGTGCACAATATAACTGCACGACTGCGAGGTTTTGTTTGCGCACAGGGGTGTCTAACTCATTAAATACTACATAGTCATTTCTGTCCCTTCGAAGTGGGCTACCATTTGAAATTGTCCGGTACCGGTAATGAGTGAGTCCATCTGAATCCTTTCGTCGGCAAAATAAGCATTCAAGATTTTATTGTACAAACACCAGTCAAAGGCAGAGTACAAAATGTTAAGAGGAATACAACAAGAGAAACAATGGAACAGTGACATGAATATTAATATTTATATATATGTTATATCTGAGAGATATGTTATATCTGAGTGTTACCGTTGATATTAGAACCTTGATTTTTGGCATGAATGTGCATCAGGGGACTGTTACCAGCATGTTTCGAGCTGACCTACTTTTGATGAAAATTTCTGGTGATTTTTGATTAAAATCACTGGTGAATCTAACTTGAGCCGTGCCCATCTTAATATAGGCAGGATTTCAACTGGGGTCCAAGAGTTCAGCGTGCGTCGGAGTCCTAATGCCTACCCTACTTCTTATGTCCTGTGACGTTATTCACACTGGGCATGAAGGTGCATTAGGGGACTGTTGCCAGCATGTTTCGAGCTGACCTACTTTTTGATGAAAATTTCTAGTGATTTTTGATTAAAATCACTGGTGATTCTAACTTGGGTCGTGCCCATCTTAATATTGGCAGGATTTCAACTGGGGGTCCAAGAGTTCAGTGCGTGTCGGAGTTCTAATGCCTACCCTACTTCGTAGGTCCTTTGACGTTATTCACACTATTCTTATGTATAATAAATCCAATCCGGAAATTAACGAAGCAATAATTCATTCCACCGAATATAGTTGCAAATGAATTCAAACGCGCTTGAAGACAGTGTTGTCATGTGAGATCGGAGGTTGAAAAGAAAAGTGTGGCAGAGATCACACTCTCTTAGCGCATGCGCATTTCAAAAAGTCACAAGAAGAAGAAGAAAAACAACAACAACGCGAGCCTCCCGTAGACCTGCGTGCCGCAGGTAACAATGGGGTCCCCTCTTCAGTCACCAATAGTTAAATAAGCTTAATTATTAACGCAAACCTGTTATATCTATATATCATCTGAAAGAGAATGCTTGTACCATTACTCCAGAGCAAATGCTATTAATGTAGTAAAAAACTGAAACCCTTTGCAGTCCCCTTTGAAATTTCTTCAATTTTTCTGGAAAATCCATAAAAAGTAGAAAAATTGGTCACATTCGGCTCATTGTCCAGAGAAATCTGTAAATACACTGTCTCGTCTTCTACGTTGAGCGGCCAATTTAAAAAGGTGAGAAAAAAAAAAAAAATAGGAACATTGACCTACATGTACCAGTTTTTGTCAAATTTTCTTGCCCTAAATGAGACATGATTTTCACACTCTCCAAAGGGGCATAATTGGGGCCATTGAAATGTTACTCAATGACCCTGTCCAGTCTGTAGGCGAACCCAGCCATCCATTGACTTATATCTGTTGCAAAGACTGACAATACCCAGCAGGTTGGTATTATAGATATCAGCAACTATAAACATAGTAAGAATTATCATGTGGTAAAAACGGTCGGTCTTCCTTATTATGAAATCAGAAAGTGACCATTCCTATGAAACTGATGTGCACCCTGGAGGAGCGAACTATTGACAACAGTCATGACAGGGCATCTCCGGAGCCTCTCCAAATTCTGCTTGGTCCAAACGTGGGGGTATAGCACATTCTGTTCACTCTTAAAATCCCAATGACAAGCCAAGTTGGCTTGGAGATTAGTGTAATTTCAATGTTGTACCCCATGCAAATCATTATCAGATTTACATGTAATAGAGGACATTTTCATGACAAATGAATGATCTTTGATTGTTTGAGATTCTCTGAGACTGGCCAAAGTAGAGAAAGTTGCATATTCAATATAAACGGAAGGAAAGGTGCAACTGAAGAAAAACCAATCCTACTGAATCTTTTAAAAAAAAATTATTGTAAACTTTTTATCTCTTTTATTTTATTTTGTAGATTTATGCCTTGAACAAGGTCATGACAGAGCTGGAGTATGGGCGGTTCGTTTCCTTTTGTCGAGATCATGGTATCAACTCAACGTGAAAAATTTGTAGTGTCTACATGAAAAATATCATACGAGATGATCAGATCATGCCTGCAAATTGGAAAATGAAATGGTCATTCAGCAAACCTTTGCAACTCGGCAAATCTACATGTAGTTCAACCACCGTACATGATGCAGAGAAATTCAGGATGCTATTAAAGGGAGGCAACCAAGATGATTGTTTGTGGTGCTGCAGATGCCTGTGTTCTCTCCCTTTGTTAGGCACTGAATATCATTCTAGGAATTGTTCACGATAGAGTTCATTCTGGTTTTGAATGTCCTCTTGTCAGTGGCATTGGCCACATTCATTCAACTTGGAAAATTCTAATCGACCAATCAACAATCTTGTAAATGGAAGATAGCTCGAATCTTGCAGATAGAGCTATATTTGAGCAATAAATGCAATAAATGAGTAAGAACATGCACAATTTCCCATTCATCGGTAGAAAGAAGTTAAATGTGGCAGTACAGGCCTTGATTTCCGTCAAAATTTACGGTAATCCAAACAGATTCTACAGGAATCCACTGGAATCCAAAGCTATAATTCCTTTACATATTGCTAAGATTTTCGGTGTGAATTATTTTGCAGGAGTGCTGAAACTCGAAAATTTTATTTTCCGAATTATTAAAATACATTATTCAAAGAAGACGAAGAAGATCATGAAAAAATATTTCTTCATATAGAAAATTAGGTTTTGAAAATGTGCTGTCGGAGATATTCACTTTTTAAGACTGGATTACGGTCGATGAGCGCTGCATGTAATCCACAGATGATTACATGTATCTAAAACATGATCATGTAGTTAACTTTCTTCAAACTTTTTAACTAATAATATTGAAAATTAGATAAGATTTTGATTAGATTATAAGTCGCATAATTTAATTCAAGAAACTATAATTCGTCATAAGTTGAAGAAATATACTCCTCATTAGTTTTTGCTCGTTTTCGTCATTAAATTGTTTACCCCGATACCATGGTTTTTCAGATTGGCCTTCTAATTTGTATGCTCTCTAGCGTAAAGTCATGAAATTTGAACACAACATAATTTGTATAGTGTACATGTAGAAGTGAATAATTTTGCCTCATTTTTTCTGAGTTTGCTTCCATTCTAAAAATATCCATGATGTATTTGAAGAGGGTAGCATTTCTGGATTATTTTTTTTTCGAATCACTGAACTTTGAACTGTCATAACGCATGCTAATTTTAATTGAAAGGTATATTTTGAGAATCTAAAGTTCAAATATTTCTGATGAATACTTTAAATTTTATTGCTGAGGATACTTGAAGCCTAGACTCTACAAAGCTCTCTATTTTCATCCAAATAATGTTGGGGGAATCGGAAGAGCGAATCTGTCATCAAATTCTGATTCCGAGAATAAATACTTTCAGAAATTATAATACATGCAGAAAATAATATCACGCTACATGATCTGACTGGGACAATCCAAAATGTATGTACTGGTAACCAACACCGGAATTTTATTTCAGAATTTAGTTCCATGTTGCATTCTGTCCTGGGATCGAGATGCAGAATAAACCCCTCCTCCGACTTGGTGTATGTATTTCTAAGCCCCCCCCCCCTCCCCACACTACATTACTGACCACTTTCGATGATCTTGCATTGATGTTGGCTCTGGTATCTGGACTGTATCACTCTTACCAATATAACTGTTAAGAAATAAGACTGGCGCACTTTGGATATTTCTACACTACACTATCTGCTGTGTTGACTTTTTAGAGAATACATTTGAAGATATATATTCACAGTAGTGGTGTTATAAGGAGGATGAGAATAATATACATTCCGTTCCAGCATGACCAAAATTATACTTGTGCCAAAACAAAATGTGATCACTAATGAATTTAAAGTCTGCCTCCCCTCAACACCAAATAGAAGAGGTCATAATAATGGTTATCTGTCACGTGAACAGTATTGTGGTGGTTCAGTCTATTGAGATTTTATATGGGTTTATCGAAAGTGCCAGTGAACTTGGTTTCAGCTTTCTTCATTTATGCACTTGCTTTTATATGTTGTCAACGAAGGGTAAATAACACAATTTGTTAGATTGACCAAACTTGAAAGATTCTCTGTTTTTAATTCGCTTCACCATGTTCACCAAATTCATTAAGAAATTGAACTAAGATATCAATAGAATTGTGAATCACATTCAGTAAAGTTGTGGTTGTTGTTGAAAAGGAATTGCAATGTAAAGTAGAGGTGAAGATGAAGTACAGCCTCTTCAACGTGTTTATAATGTTTTAGGAAATGCTGCAAACTGTAATCCATAACAGAAGTACTGAGTAAACAATTCAACATCTACAGGTTTAGGAAACAACTTTTACAACTTGGCCAGAGGTTTTTTTTTTTTTTTTTTTTCGCTTTTGAGGGCCAGATCCGTTTAGTGATACCCCATTCATTTTACATGGAGGATTTGGTCTTCCGAATTCAAGTTTTATAAAAAAAACTTTATTTTATTTACCCTGACTTGCCGTTATACCTCCACCAGGTTTAATTATGCATCAACTGTTTTTTTCTTTTTTAATTTATTTGTTTTGATCTGATTTATACATGTTGTACTTATTACTTGAAGTAATGATTCTATCATTAAAATTGAACTGCAAAGCTTTTAATTTTGTCTAAAATGTTGCTTATATACATCTTCTCTTATGTGACATAATTTTTATATGTTTTTTGGGGCAAATATATTTTGCAAAATTGTAGCCTACTAGTAACAATATTTAAGTTATCCTGTTATAAATCTGTCTTGAAAACTTGCATCGCTTGTCTCTCTTGGTTTGTAGAACGTTATGACGTTATAGCGGTCTCCTTCATTCAAGTTTTATTTAAATTTGACGTCATGCTACATGTACGTCGGATGAATGAGCGAGGGCCACTATAATGTCATGACGTTCCAAAAACAACCGGAGGCAAGCGATGACGTTTTTAAAAGTTCTGGCTCTCGTTTTCTGGTGGTATAAGTTTTGACTTCTCATATACCCAAAATAAAACCATAACCCACAGAACTATCACCACACATATTTGTAACAACTATAGAAGTTCTTGTTTTATGACATTTTAACAGAACATTGGAAAGCTTTTCAGTTCACCTTTAACTACTTGAAAAGATGTAAGAGTGGGCATATTTGATTTTAGTTAGAGAGATTATTACAGATATTATTACAGACAAACAGAGTTGTCTTCCCCTCTGCCATATCAAACCGTGTTTAATCTCGCATAATGTTTGGAGTTGATATTATTTTCGCTGGTACATGTATGTATGTATTTATGTACAGGAAAGTATCAGTGCCGGCTAATCACAGTAAATATAAATTATTTTACCCATAGGAAACACAGTGGTAAGTTGCAATATTGTTTTTCTTCTACTTTCTATTCTTCGATTGGAGTGTCCATGGATCAGAGAATAGGCATCAAGAGGTATGGCGCAAAACTTCACCAGGGTAGGCCTAATATTGATCTTTGTGCTGTGATACACAAAACTTTGCACTGAGATATTCCACAGTATTTCACAGATATACTGCTGATTAAATGTACATATACACGTTATGTACAGATAGGGCTACTTTCCTAGAAGGAAACTTCACCTGTTGGTTATTGAACAAGACATTTTTTTTACATGCTATTAAACCAAATGATGATATTGAGGTTTTGCTTGTAATCGTGGTGAGATATTCGTTTTGCTGTTGGCATAATTTGAAGTAATAGTGTTTAGCAAGGTAAAGGTGTTCCAAATTGTGCGTGTGTGTTGGAGCAAGTGTATATTTGGACTTTAGTCACCTGTATGTCATGCATGTTGGACCGACAATAAACCACGATTTCACTAAAATGAACGTTTATTTTTTATTGAGAAAGGTTATGTTCAAGAATACATTGGCTGAATGATCGGCAGTATAGATACCCTCCTCGGTTTGCGTTGTTTTGTAAGGCCCCACTACACGTACTGATGACCCTGGAATGCATTCATCTCTGAGAACCAGATCAGATCCACAGGAGTTCATTGCCATTGTTAACTGGTTAATTAGGTTGATTACAGGGGGGAATTCCCTACCTGGACCTCCCTCCCCCCCCCCCTGTAATTAACCTAATTAACAACGGTAACGAGCCCCTGTGATGCTGTCGGAGTCATATTGACAGACATATGCAGGTTCTTGTAAGGCCCTGTTGTGGAAGCCCTTAACATGGCAATGGTCCTTCACATCACAATGTTGGCCGGCCCTTAACGTCGTGATGTTGAGAGCTATATGAAAAGGCCAAGGACCCCTCTCCTCCCCCTCCCCTCTCCTCCACAATCTTTTTGACTGAAGTGCCCTGGAATGGGTCAAAAATTGGGTAGAGAAGCATCTGAAATCTCAAAATTTTCCGGGGGAGTACCTCCGAACCCCTCTTCTTTCAGGGTCCGAACTGATCGTGAATAGTTTTAAATTGCAGTTTCATGCCAAGTGCCAAGTTTTCCCAGTGTTTGTTCTATCAAATTTAGCATTACCACCAGTAGTCCGTGAGCTACTAGGGGTCACCTTGCACCCCTACAGAGCGAAACTATGTTTTTTATGTCATCTACGGTATTATGTCATCTATGTCATCTACGGTAGTAGATACATTATATAGGCATGCATTTCCCCCAGCAAAAGTTTAAAGATAACCTTCCGCCGTCCGACCAACGTACACATCCTAAAGAAAGAGTTCTTGAGCTCATCCTTGATAGCGACTATATTTCATGTTTTTCGTGATATTATTTTTCAGTCTTGGGTTTGTTACTTTGATAATGTATATGTTACAATACTCGAGTACATCTTAAAATGTTGTCTTATAGCGTTTTACTTGTTTCAGTGTCTAAGTTCGCGCGTTAGGCGGCAGGGAGGTTGTCCTCGAGTGATTTGACTTCACCAATGCTGCGAACCTATTCTTTTTTCAGGCGGCGACTTAGTACAATAGAAACGCTATATAGTGCATTATTTTAACCACCAACTTAATCTCCCTCTCTTGTTTGTAATGTTTTCATCAAATTAGTCTTGACAAACCGTGTTGCTAGACATGTTAATTTTATGCATTGGTGCCAAAATCGAGCGCCTCGTTTTCCAGTGGTTTTGTTTTGCTCTCCGCGATCACAGCTTAGTTTGTAGCCCCTCAGTCGTGTACGCTGATTACAATGGATACAGTCTCTCCCCTTTCAATGCTGAATTAAGCTACACTCTGTAGATTTCTATGGACGGGTCAGGGGCACGGTTCTATGTCTAGGCAGGCTGCAGGTCAGTCTAAAATAGTGAGATCAGCAGGGAGACAGGGTGTGTTTGTGGCGAAAGTTTTTTTTCTAAAACTGGGGTCTGATTCTTCAATGAAATAGATATGCATTGCACTGAAAGCGTAATAATGTTTCATTAAATGTAGAAAGTAGATTCGAGCAGAAGATCCCGAGAGAAGCAATGTCTTTTGTTGAAAGATATCTTCCACAACCTGTTGCCCCCTTCCCCCAAGTATTTGGGTCAAAGCATATTTGTAGGCTCTACTGATAAGCTGACCAGTTGTCCACGTGCTATCCTTTTGACGTTAGATTCAGACTTTCAGAAGAATGGCAATAGCAGGGGTTTACGTGGAGTACGATACTATAAATATCTGGCACATTATCTTCTGTGTAATGTATGAAAACATGGCCTATATAAGATATTTAGTGGTAATTAATTGATTCAAAATTACTACTCCGTTCACTATTTCAGGTTACCATGCTATTCATAATACAATAATACATAATGCTACCTTTATGTGGCAGAACCGTCATTTAAGACAACTTCAATCGGCAACACTTTGCGTGCAATATACTTGGCCCTTTTCACTTCTTGGTTGAATGGTTCCCCACATGTAGTCACCTATTGTATGTGTCTTACATGACGGATTTGCCCTTTATGTGAATTGCCCTTCATCGTAACCCTCGCCATTCCGCAGAGCACTCTCCGCATATGCGATCGCCTGTGTTATATTATTGCGACGATGAGCAATCGCCAGCGGAAGAATAACCTTCCTGCTGGAGAGCGACAGACATCCAATTGAAGACCTGCAGATTGGGTTTCAGTTCATGGAAAAGTGCATTTGTGCCGACCGTTGTCTCCCAATAATGCAAGCAGACAAACACAACATCAGAAGCTGTCTCTCTTATTAAAACCAAATATATTCGTAAGAATAGGCAGTTGAAGGAGACGTATTTTACCATCGACCCAATTTTTTTTATTGACAACAACAACAACATCACGTTGCGACCAACGGCAAAAAAGTACCGTCGCTAAGTGATTTTACCGTTTGCCGTGGTTAAATGTGAGGGCTGTTCATGCAGGGTTTTTAACCCATCACCAGTACGGTAATTCCTCTAATAATTCAACCACCCTATTAGAATTCAATCACCCCCATTAAATTGAATCAGTTGTTCTCATAACTTTGATTCCCCTCTAAACTCAGTAAAATTACTAAGAAGGAATTATTTGCATGATTTTGGACCATTTTGTCAACTTCCGGTTCCAATAAATTTGATCACCCCTTGATTTATTGGTGGAAAAGTTCACTTTCTGTGATTGAATTATTGATGTATTTTGAAGTTGCTGAAAAAAGAGTGAGTGGGTTTATAGGACTTAACCTCATTTTCAAAAAATGTTCCGCCATATCACGGTGGCAAAAGAGAGGGTGAGGAACAGGGAAAACTACTTGTAACAGAACATATATAACGTTAGCCTGTTGAACAGTTCCATCTCTTTTCTGCGTGATGGTCTAGCTGTCAATGAGTATCAGTGGTCGAAATATTCAAAATAATCTACGTTGAAGTATTCAGTATTCTGGATCGAACAGAACCGAAGGGGAATTTCTTTAATTGTGTGCATTTTTATTGACCAGTGAAATTTGACTGACAAATATGCCGTCCTCATTGATCTCAAATTTTTGAAGTGGTGACTGGACTGGTCTTTCTTCAGGGGCAAAACAAGTAATATGTAGCACTTAACTCCTCTGCAAGGGCGTCGGAAGCAGTGAGCGTGTTGTAGCCGAAGTAGTTAGAGTGTTTGACTCTGACCCGGAGTGCTACAGCTGGCGTGGGTTCGCCCCTCGCCAGTGACCGCTTACATATATACTCGCCTATTCACACGGCGCTGGACTGTTTCGGTGTCCAGGGTAGTATGGACTGATGGTGGAACTAGTTGCTACGCTAGACCTTCGCCAGCGGAGGCACTTGGGGAATAAAGTACCTGGGTGTCTTTCAGTGACCGCTATATAAATCCATTCACAGTAGTACATCGCATACACCGCAAGGAAGCTCACATGGTTAGACTATCACAGCACTTTCAGGATAGTAGTTCGTCCAATTGTAGAATTGTATAAATGTTCACTTCACAGCACGATAGTTGAGCTATAAATGTTGAGTGGTTCCAATTGATTGTATATTAATATGTACTCCTATACGGAGGTGCTCCTATACAGAGGAGGGATTTACCTACTGAACTGAACTGAACTGAACTATGGCAGGTACCGTACCAATTTGGCGCAAAAAAACTAAAACTTGTGCAATGAATTAACACCCCACTGCCTATAATAATTATATCGGCTACGAATATGTCTGGCTTACTTTATTTTACATATATTTTTCTAATTCAGCATCGCAGAAAACCACCATCGATTGCGTTTTCATGATAAAAGGATTATGAAAGAACTGAAAATACACTTCATTGTAGAGTGATTTTATTCACCAGAAATCGCTCTGAACGCGTCTCCGGGGATCTAGACCCCAGGAGCTTCCGGGGTCCAGGCTGTCTCTCAACACTCGCCTGAAGTGCTATTATAGTAGTCCCCTCCCCCCCCCCCCCCCTCTAGCTGTCTCATAAGGCTGTACCACTTCCAATTTGCTTCCAACGCCCCAGCTCTGAGATGGTTCAATCATATTTTATTACCAGGAAACCATGACAATATTTCATTGAAATGAAGGAAATAAAGAAATCATTATAGACATATTACATACCCGGTGGGTCTATCCTTTATGAACCTTTAAATGACACTAATACCCATCTCCCATCAAAGTCGCCGCCTTTGAATATACCCTACATGATATCACCCTCGGCACCAGGAGGGCAGGTTTAATAAGACTCGTGAGTTTCCAGGGTGTAAAATCGTTGTTTAGAAAAGTTTTACAATTTGGTTATCAGGGTAATCTAATGGTTAATACAAAAGACTGTCTCTTACTTGTTACATTAATTAGCATATGTATGGTACATTGCTTTGCTAAATATACATGTACTGGTATGGTATCTGATCTGATCCTTCTGTCTGATTAGTCAAGATACATAGTGTATGGTCAGTTGAATCCTGTAATTAGGTACAAAAAAAACTTGTTTCTGATCACCTCACACTTTTTTTCTGCCGTATTATCTGCCTTGACTGATATGAGAATTACCAACCTTTGAGTTGTCTGTAATGCAGTGTTATTATGGTCATGTCTGAGATTGGGTCAGCCCTCGTTTGTCTGATTGCTTTTTACGACAACTGCCGTAAAGCCCCACTTGTGTAGAACCAAACAGGAAAATGGCGGATCTTGAAAACCACATTTTCCAGAGAAAAATCTTGAAAGTAATGGAATTTCGTGTCTGGTTGAATTTTGTTGCAAGTCATGGAAAACTGGAATGGAATTCGAAAATGTTAGGCAGGTCAACATTTGACTTTTTTAACCCTGGACGTAACACTGGGCATTTAATCGCTTGACGCTGATTGGTCAATAAAACAACCCAAAAAACTATATTTCAAGGGAAATTCACTTTTTATCAAACACAGTCACACGACAGTCAGAGCAACAGAAGCGCCCTGTGTTTTGATTCCGCCATAGCAAAAAGGCACGTGTTGTTGTTGTTGTTCGCCTTATTGACCAATCATTGTCAAGTCTCGCCTTGAGCGCTGAACTGCAATAAAACAGAGATTGCCAAGTTCTGTTGAAGATGTAACAGTATTTTTAAGGTTGCTAAAATTCAGCGTCTTTGGATGATTTACGGCCCATATTTGACGGATTACAAGAATCTTTGGGTGACAGCATGCACAACAAGCCTCTATTATGGAATGAATTAGGATGCGAAATAAAGAGGTAAACAGATTTCTGTAAAAATGTACACAGATTATGTCAAGTATTATTAACAGCATTGTACGCTGATAAACAGCTTGTATCACTGACGTCCCTACTCTCCTTGTTTCCCATCGCCAAGCTCGTGCCTCTTGGCACCCAATCGCCGTGCCGTAATAGCTCGGAGATAACCAGATTCCTCATACTAACCACGATAGGATAACTACCTCACGTGATCGAAAATTACGTCATGCCTTCATGATAATGAGATCACGACTCTCACGTAATGTGGAAGTCATGCCAATATTTTGACAGCGACACGCCCTCTTATCGCATCTCTCAAAGGAACTTTTCTCCGTCTTTATTACAGTCAACATTCAATTCAAAATCTGAAACAATTGAACGGTGTGTTTACGTTACCATTCTAGGGAGCTTGATTTTCTTATATACTCATGACGATAAAGCGTGGTCTTATCAGTGGGATATTAACAACATTTGCAGGGAGTTATTTGGTAATTATTTGAAGGTATCACTAAACAAATGTGTGCAATCAGTTGACGAACCTTACAAAACAATGGAGGAAGTTATCCGAAAATCTGTTCATTCTAACTCAGAAATTAACGTAATAAGAGCTGTTTTGCCGTCCGTTTATTGTTAGTTTTGCCATTAACGACATAGGAACGTTTGAGAAGGGAGACAACTCATATTGCCAAGACTCTTCCGTAAGAGTGATATCCATTGGTCATTGGTGGTTGACCTGTGCAGAGCGCCCCCTTACGGCCAAGAGGCGCGAAATATGCGATGTGAATCAGCGGGGGCAACAAGGAGGGTAGGGACGTCAGTGATACAAGCTGAATAGTATGAGCGTAACAGCATTGATGCTCATTCAATTTATGTACCAGTTTCGTTCCCGTCCGAAAATTATTTTTATATATTTTTATATTGATGGATCTTCATTAAAATACAGCTGTGTTGTCTCATATCTGCAGATATCGCAAAAGATCTACTTATACTTTATTTCTCTCAAACGAGGCCTTGACTCGATTACTGTCACTGGATATCTGTACATGCATGAATGTATAAACTGAGACACATTATTACATTCCAGCTGGATGGGAGGTGAAGCCTGTTCTGAATTGGTAAACCGAAATGCATCCGTATTCATTTACCCCAAATTCGCTATGGTAAATCCACTAGCAGATTCAGTAGTAGATTACATCCCAAAGCCTATAGGCTCTAGTTATGTACTTTAGGACATGTCAAATAAGAAACAACTTGTTGACAGTCGATAAACTGGGACTCACTACCCCATTAATCAGTTTGAAATTACCCCTATGTTAAAAACTACAATTTTGTGTGACAAGGGTTACAAGAATAGTCTTATCTTCCATAATTATTATCCAATCTTTATAATGTTGGTCAAATATTATTCAGCATTGATTTACAAGATACTATTACAATTTGTTGGGTATGACGTCACCCACGGACCATACATACAACAGTAGGAGTAATAGCGAAAGCGAGCGTTTTGGGGGTGCATGAGGGTGTGTTTGAGCGATTGAGGGACCATTCTTGGTCAGAATGCATCGTGTGAGGTGTCAAAGTGAAGCCCTCGGTGTGTAGACCATGACTTAAGGGAAGTCCACATCATCTGTGACGTCATTGGTGACGTAATCAGTAGGAGTAGTAGCCAAAGTGGGCATTTTGGGGGTGTGAAGGAAGGTTTTTGGTGTAGAGATGGACCATCCGTGGTCCAAATGGACTGTGTGGGGTGTCATCTTGTAGCTCTCTGCATGTAGATGACGAATGGTTTGGTTTTTGTTGCAAGTTGCATTTTGCTACTCATGCGCAGTTGGGCAGTAGTAACAAAAGATGTCATTTTGGGCATGGGCAATGACATGTTTGGGCAATCAAGGGACCCATGTTCGGTCCAAATGGACAGGTTGGGGTACCGGTATCCTAGTGAAGCTTTCGTGCACTAGTCCGACAGGCGTGTTTTTTTTATTGGAAGTCGCGCCAATCTGCGGATGCGCAATTGGGGTGTAGTAAATAAAGTGGTCATTCTCGAGGTGCGCAGGTGTATATTTGAGAGATTGAGGTTCTATATCTCATCCAAAGATGGAGTCGAGGGTGTCATCTCGAAGCTCTCGTGGTGTGGACCACGACTTGGGGGATTTCCATGGCATCTGTGACATCGTTGTCATTGGTGACGTCATCATTACGAGTTGTAACGAAAGTGGTAATTTTAGAGGTGCGTAGAGGTGTGTTTGAGAGACTGAGGGACCATTCTTGGTCTGAATGTGATGTGTGGGATATCATATCGAAGCTTTCCTGGGACAGCGTCCGACTGTCTGGTGTGTCGTGGAAGTAGGTGATATGGCTAGCATGCGCAGACAGGAAGTAGTGGAAAAGGGGCACTGGAATGAAATTTTAGCCTCGAGGTGGACCATCCATGGTTCGAATGGGTCGTGTGGGGTTTCGTAGTGAAGGGCTTGCTGGGTAGCATCCTGTACCCTATAGCCCGTAGGACCATGGAATTTGAATTCTCTTGTGATTGGACAAGAGCCCGTAGGGCATAGGGTACATCAGGGTGAAGGTGCACCACAGGTGCGTGCACATGTGTGCAATGACGTCACTTCTGAGCTACAAGAGCTCCAAGCTCCGACTCCAAGAGCTTCGAGCTGCAAGAGCTCCGACTTCAAGAGCTCCGAGCTCTCAATCGATCCATCCCACAGCTTCGAGCTCTGTAGTTTCTCAAATGGCGGCTTCTGATTGGACAAAAGCTCTATACTACTGCCAGACTGCACATGCGCAGAACGATGATACTAGGCTACACACCAGTCCAATCTGACGTCACCCCACGAGCCCTTCACTACGAAACCCCACACGACCCATTCTGTCCACGGATGGTCCACCTCGAGGCTAAAATTCCATTCAAGTGCCCGTTTTCCACTATTTCCAGTGTGCGCATGCACACCATATCCCCTACTTCCACGACACGCCAGACCAGTCGGACGCTGTCCCACGAAAGCTTCAATATGATATCCCACACGTCCCACTCGGACCAAGAATGGTCCTTCAGTCTCTCAAGATCACCCCTATGCACCCCTAAAATGGCCGCTTTCGCGACCACTCCTACTGATGTCACCAATGACATCACAAATGACGTGGAAATCCCTCAAGTCGTGGTCTACACCACGAGGGCTTCAAGATGACACCCTACACTCCATCTTTGGATGAGATATAGAATCTCATGCAATCTCTCAAATATACCCCTGCGCAGCTCAAAAATGCTACTTATTTACTACACCCCAACTGCGCATGTGTAGATTGGCGCGACTTCCAATAAAAAACACGCCAGTCTGACTCTACCTCACGAAAGCTTCTCTAGGATACCCCAACCGGTCCATTTGGACCAAACATGGGTTCCTTGATTGCCCAAACATGTCATTGCCCACGCCCAAAATGACAGCTTTCGTTACTACTGTCCAACTGCACATGAGATGCACGATGCGATTTCCAACAAAAACCATACCGTTCGTCGTCTACATGCAGAGAGCTACAAGATGACCCCCCACACTGTCCATTTGAACCACGGATGGTCCATCTCTACCCGAAAACACCTTCCTTCACACCCCCAAAATGCCCCCTTTGACTATTACTCTTACTGATGACGTCACCAATAACGTCACAGATTACGCGGACATCCCTCAAGTCGTGGTCTACACACCGAGGGCTTCAATTTGACACGTCACACGACGCATTCGGACCAAGAATGGTCCCTCAATCGCTCAAACACACCCTCACGAACCCTCAAAACGCCCGATTTCGCTACTACTCCTACTGTTGTATGTATGGTCCCTGTGTGACGTCATACACAACAAATTATAATGGTATCTTGTAAATATTTGATGCAGCAATCAATGCTGAATAATATGTGACCAACATTATAGATTATGTCACACAAAATTGTAGTTTTTAACATAGGGGGTAATTTCAGACTGATTAATGGGGTAGCGAGTCCCAGTTTATTGACTGTTAATAAGTTTTTTTTTTTTTATTTGACATGTCCTAAAGTACGTCAAAAAACATAGTTTTGCTCTGTAGTGGGGTGCAAGGTGACCCCTAGTAGCTCACGGACTACAGCACAGTCTTCATGAATTATCAGTTTCATATGATATCCGCCTCTATTCTTCGATAAAAAAAACGAATGTTAATTTAAGTTGGAGGCGGAAATTGCCGCAGTTGGCACCCACAACTTCAAACAATTCATATTTGCATTGAGGCAACAACTTAATCATCGATAAAGTCTCCTGATGAGAAGATGGGTTCTTCTGAACACCGATACCTCTTTGGAAGAGTTTAAAAAGGCGGAAATTGTGAAATTGTCAGCCTAAGATCTCTGAAACTGCACCAAAGTGCGTAAAATGAAGGCAATATTTGCACTATCTCCATCACCTCTCCCAACTTGTCATATTTAGCCACAACACCCGCTGCCATTCCCAATCAGTAGTATATGAGGTGCAAATTCATTAGTATTGAGGCTGAGGCCACGGAGGTCACATGGAATTGAGGTCACTTCCGGTGCGAAGTCACATCCGGGTAAAATATCATTCTCTCTGCTTCTGGGACTTCCGGATGATGTGACTTGCGGATTCAATCTGTGCATGCACAGCCGGACAGTATTAGAAAAAAGGCAGTTGGGTGGACGTTTTGGGGTCGAGGTGGATAATCCATGGTCCAGATGGATCGCATTGGGTGTCATTTTGAAGCGCTCAAAGGAGAGAGTCCGACTGGTTGTGAAGTAGTACTGCTGTCAGTCTGCGCATTCACAGTCAGGGAATAGTGAAAAAAGCGCACTTGGGTAGACGGTTTGGAGCGGAAATAGACCATACCTGGTCCAGATGGGCCGCGTGAGGTGTCGTATTAAAGCGATTGTGGGAGAATCTGAATGGACGGGTGTGTCGTGGAACTGCCGTAAATCGGCACACGCGCAGTCAGGGAATAGTAGAAAAATGGCATTTCAGTGGATGGTTTGGGCTAGTGGTGGACCATCTCTGGTAGAATAGGTCGTGTGAGGTGTCCTGTTGAGGCGGTCGTTTGGGAGATTCCGATCGGGGTAGTTTGTATTTGAACGGCAGTCAATCTGTGCTTGCGCTGTCGAACAGTAGTATAGAAAGATGACATTTGATCGGACGGTTAACTTTTGGAATCAAGGTGGGCCATCCGTGGTTCAAATGGACCGTGTAGGGTGGGTAGCTCTCGTGGGTTAGAGTTCGACTCGGTTGGTGTGTATTGGAACTGCTATCAATCTGCGCATGCACAGTAGGACAGCAATAGAAAAAAGGCATTTGAATGGACGTTTTTGGGCGGGTGCATGTGAAAGTTATCGGTGGGTGCATGTAAAAGTTTCTCCAGAAAAAAATATAAAAAGCGGAACACGGACTTTACCCCTACAATAAGGGCCTGATTAGCACATTTGCATCTATACGTGAAAACGCCTATATGGGGTATGGGGGTGGTCATTTTTTTGTGGATTTTACTATGGGTTGTTTGCTCTTGTTTTTCACGTCTCGCCACGAAAAACACGATTGGAGGGGACCCGAAGTGAAGCGGTGAAATTTTTCGAAAAGCTCACGGAGGTCTGGATAGGCCCATAGGCTCATACTGGCTATGGGGGATAGATCCATACTGGGAAATTCACACATGTTCATCACATTCACATAGGGCCATACTGGCTATGGGGATGTATTTTGTTTATTTAACATCAAATCTCAACAGGTCGATGAGACCCAGTAGTAGAGACGATAGATTACAAGCGTCTAGTCCGTCATTCATAATTTAGCCGTCGTCCATTAGAGAATATCCGCGTCCATAATCCAAATTACAAGCGTCTAGTCCGTCATTCATAATCCAGCCGTCGTCCATTAGAGAATATCCGCGTCCATAATCCAAAGACCTATTCCATTTTCCATATAACAGTATTAGCACCAAATTCAAAAAGACAATCATAGTATACATAAACATAGGCTTGTTTCCTGCAAGAGAGAAGCGGTCAACAGTTTTCAATGATGCAGGCAAGACATCATGATGTTCCAAAAATATCAAATCCGTATCGCTGATCAGTATTCTTAATCCATAATATTCGTTGTAAAGTCGTCATCTAAAGAATGATGTATCTCAGTCACGCTTTGATTGTGACTGTTCATATGAGTACCATGAGGATCTTGAAGTACATGGGTTCATACGGCCCCTAGCCCCGGGTTAAGCGGAATTAGACACAAGTTACGAAACGTAGCGCCATAGATCTTGCACGCTACGTTCGTATTTTGCCTATTCCATATAACAGTATTAGCACCAAATTCAAAAAGTTCAAATGTTCATGTTCATTGCGGTATGGGTTGTTTGGTCTTGTTTTTCACGTCTCGCCACGTAAAACCCGATGGGAGGGGCCTCGAAGTTAAGCGGGATTTTTTGTTTTGAAAAGCTCACGGAGGTCTGGATAGGCCCATACTGGCTATGGGGTATAGGTCCATACTGGGCAATTCACACATGTTCATTGCGGTATGGGTTGTTTGGTCTTGTTTTTCTCGTCGTGGGCTGTAGAACACGATGGGAGGGGTCTCGAAGTTAAGCGGTGAATTTTTTCTAGTATATAAAACACGGATAGAGCCTTATTGACCTTTGACCTCTGAGTGCACTCTATCCAATGATGCATCACTTCCGTAATGACGTGACTCGATCGGGCGTGACCTTGGAGCGAGGACCTCTTCAACATCCAGGTTTTCCCCGGCCCGGCCGCACGCATGTGCGGACTGGGTTTCTCCCCGGCCCAGCCGCCGCATGCCACGCGCGGGTTATCCGGCCGCGCGCCTGCGCGGGTGAATTTCGGGTCAAAAAGTCAAAGGTCACATCTAGGTCAAAAGGTCAAAGGTCCCCTTCCGGCAATGTCCAGCCCTCTCCGGACCAATAGACAGCCGTTATCCGCCCACCCGAAGCACCCATGGAATGCGCAGGGTCCCCGACAATATCGCCAGCACTCTTCCCATGTTAAATGGCCAGTGGGGAACCCTCAGTTTTCCCCAGAACCGTATTGGTACGAAAAAATACATGAAAACATGGAACTTATTGTAATAAACTTAATCTATAGGTGTTGGACGAGTCTGCACTCGCCGTCATCCTAGTCTTTATCCACACCTCGAACCTCTATAGTTTTTTCACTCCACCTATTGCGTTTGTAACTTGTAACTCCTCGTCAAAAAATTTGTGCTGGAATGCCCGCTTTAACCTAGGCCAAAACATGTACTTGGTCTGTGAGCTGATTTCATTGGCTCTCTGTTTTACTGCAGTGCTCTTGCTTTGTTTTCTGGACATTCATGGGTTACTTTCGGCCCCATCCTAGGCCACTGATTGGCTACTTTCTCAGCTCATTCATTGACTGTCCAGTTTGGTTAACATTCGAATCCCACATGTCTGTTCAAGCATTGGGCCGCTTGTTTTATGCTCACACAGAAAACACACAAGACAGGGGGTTTTTCGTGAGATCTCATTTTGTTTTTTTTTATTCAACAATAAACAACCAAAACTGAAGCCCATAACAGGGGGCTTGTACATTGAAATCGATAGAGCTTAAGCCCAGAACGGGGCTTGTACATTGAAATGATGGGCGGCACAGTCATATACGAGTACATCTCGGTCCTCGGCCTTGGTGTACTCGTAACATTTGTACTATGGCAGATAAGGTTCTTCCCCGGCATCGATGGTACAGGTAAAACAAGCAATACTGTCCGCACACACAACTGGTCAGGCTTTGCAACGTTTGACTGTTCCAACACCACGTCTCTGTGCCTTGATCCATGAAGTCTGTTAAATCGAGATGGAGGGGTGGCAGGCCGTACGGGTCAAAGTATTCGCCCTGCTGTTCTGTCAAGTACACAGCCACCCAATGTTCACCGGGCCGATCCATCGGGTCCGTGTTGAGAACGTAAGCAGCAGGATACACACGGTCTAATGAGAACACATCTCGGGCGAACACCC
This sequence comes from Hanleya hanleyi, assembly GCA_036873755.1. Classification (NCBI taxonomy): domain Eukaryota; kingdom Metazoa; phylum Mollusca; class Polyplacophora; order Lepidopleurida; family Hanleyidae; genus Hanleya; species Hanleya hanleyi. The sequence continues at coordinate 60,688 of JAVTVY010023685.1, forward strand.
CTTGAAAGACCATACGTGTCCCTGAGTCATTCTCCGGCACGGTGGTTATCTGGTCTGTATCCATGTTAGGTGGCAAAGTCACAGTTGAATGATGTTGTCAAACTCGGTGTAGCAGATCACATTGATGGTGCCTTGCTTGGCTAGGGCCAGCTGATGGTCGTTCTCTAAGGTAGGGGACAGATCGAAACAGAACAACGTGTATCCGTTCGCGTAGTCCTCCCGACTGATCATATTCCCCTCGTCCTGGTTGATTTGACCGGTGGCTGTAAACAGACTCTGATAGGCTGGAATGAAATTGACGAGCCCAAAGTTCGATGTTCAGGCCGTGGCTGGAACCTGTTGTCCGTCCACATGCAGGGCCACAAAATTCATGCCGATATGTTTAAAGTCAAACGGGTTCTCTGGGTAGGCTCCGCTGAAACTGGCATTTTCCACACAGGCCAGGATCAATCGCTTGGGTAGTTTCCCCAGGAACAGGTTTTCTTTGTTGGCGCTCATATTTCCAGCAGGCACAGAGAACACTTTGGTTTGCACACGTCGGATAGGGTACTGTGCTGGTTTTGTTTCCAAGGCTTTGAGGTGTCCCAATTGAACGGCTGGATTCGGATTCACTTTTCGGACATACAGGACTGCGTCTTGGACGACGATCTTATAGTCGGCTACATGCCCCTCTACGTCAGTGGCCATCAAAGCGAAGGTGGGAGGCGCCCGTATCAGTCGGATTTTGATGGGGATCTTGTTCAAGAGGTACCGGTCTTGCATGAAAAGGTCTGCGTGCAGTCGACCCATGAGATCCACCGAGGCGCCGTTCGCGGTGAAAGCCTTTCGTTTGTTATATCCCTCATTGTTCACCGTACCCATGTGCTCGGGTGAGTCCCGGTAGAATAAAGGGGTTGTCAGCTGAGATTTTTTAGCCTCTCGTCCATACGACAACAGCGTCTCGATGTAGGCTCGATAGGGTTACGTGTTGGCCGAGTCATTGATGAGTTTGTCGCTGAGAAAAACATCCACCTGTTGAAACATAGAGTGCAGCCAGAGATTCGTCGGGCCCACCGTGGCATTGTCGACCTTGGCTTTCACATACAAGTACGTATGTGCTAAATCCACATAGGCCGTATCCGCATTACTGATGGTGAACTCTATGGGCCCTGTTTCGTTGATGCTGGAGAGCGGGAGATGCTCCACCCATAATCCTTGTTCGGCACTAGTCTGTGTGGGCGGGACGATCCACAAATCAAATTCACTGTTGGTGGAGGGACAGGACTCTGCGTGGATTAAGGACATGTTTAAGACAAGATATCCTGGGTCTTCGATGTGCGTCGTCGCTGGGTCGATCGTCGACTGATGCGTGGTCCCGGTGGTGCAGGTATTTTATTCCCTACGGTGCGTTGTGCTTTGGCGACCAAGACGCCGCCCGCTTCTTGGGCCCGTCGTTTCAGTGCTTCTTTGGGTGCCGTACCCCCCAAGACATCAGCGGCCACTTGCAGTTCACTGCGTACTGCGTTTTTGCCGATTGTTTTTATCCCACGCGTCACCAAGGGTAAGAACGTGTTGACGATACTCCCGAGTATGTTCCCCAGGCCATGTCCTCGTTGCATGTGTGCGCCGCTAAAGACCGGAAGGCCACCCCCGGCCTGTTGGGCATAATAGTCCATATAGCTGCGTGCACCGCACTCGTAAGGTACTTTCATTATGCAAAGTGAGGAGAACGTGCTTGTCGGAAATGAAGTGTCAGCATCACTTTCCCTCGTTGGAATGCGATCGGTCGCCCCGTGTCATCTCTTATATCCACCGTGATAATGTTGATGTCGGTTTGTCGTACGGGTAGGTAGAGCATGTGGGTGAAACTGTGGGTGACTTGATCTCCATACTTCCTTTTAATGGGGACCATCCGTAACAGAGGTGTGTTGATATCGCCCACGATGTGATTGTCGACCACGTCCGAGTAGACGTAGAGTCCGTACTTACCCGACTTCATATCCATCGGGATCTGGCCATGGTCCTCGGATGGACCCGTGTATATCGGGTGAGCGAGACCCAGCATTTGCTGTAGGATATGACTCAGTACGACACTCACGCTGGCGATGACGATGATCTGTGCCTTGTCGTTGTGTGCGTTGTAATCGAAGTCCACGTGATTCTTGAAGGAAAGGTTTTTATGGGTTTTGAAGTATTCGTGACCTCCCGTAGAGACTTATAATGCAACAGTCTTGTTAGCCCCTGCATGAATTCCTTGGGGTATCGTATTGGCCTTCGGGGAGTGTGTGTCGGGTGCCTTTCCCTTCGTAGGTCACCTCGTACCACACTTCATTGGCTCGCACGTTGTACCACGAGTAAGGGTATTGGATATCCTCGAGTACACATTCCCATCGTCCAGATAAATGCAACGGTTGCGGTAACTGGGTCACGTAATTTGCCAAGGTGTTGTCAGGAAAAACATCGAGCGAACTGTTACTGGATATGGTGAGATAAAACATGGCGACGGAGCTTTCCTGCTGCTGCTGTTGGTTTTAATAGTTGTCCCAGGCCTTGGGCGGTTGTACCCGGCGTCGTGTTCGTCGCGGTGACTTGCTACCTGTCATAAATCTTGTATAGGGGTGAAAAGAATGTGCCCGCCGTTGGGATGTTTTGGGGGTGACTCCGGTTCCCACTCGGCTTCCCAAGTATGTGGGAGTCGCGTCTGTCGTTGTGCGTGTACCGGCGATTGCTAAGTCCGCTGCATCCAGGCCCAGCGCTGGGGGTTACCCACCAATCCCTGTGGTACATGCATGTCTTTCAAGCCTTGAGCAAAGTCCTCCCATCCTCGAGGATCCGTGTGCGACCTACGTTGACGCATCAGGTAATTCACTAAATCTGTCATGTGGGTACCGTGGATTCTGTGCCAGTAGTTCACCTTTATCATTACAAGTCATGTTAGGATTCTGTTTCACTCGACTAGGTACCCAACAAAACACAATATCAACCTGTTGATCAAATTTACAGCCATATAATTGAAGAATATTCAACATGGTGGAATGAGTTGAATTTCCACTACCAATCGCTTGAAGGCATGACGGTGAATCTGAGAATGTGACATATTTCTTCATTTCAGTGGACCCGATACCTTCTAAGTCTGACAATAGAGCTTTTGCTTCTGCAGTGAATATCGAACTTTTACCTGGCAGTCGACAGGTTTTAGTTTTGGAACTAAAGATAGTAGCACAAACTACTCTCTCACCATCTTTAGAACCATCTGTAGAAATAGCCTGATGCGATCTGTATTTCTCTCTTAGCATTACAACACATATAAGGGAAGTGGGAAGAGGTGCCGACATACTGACAGAGCCACATGACTTCACAGCATAGTCTTTCGGTTAACCTATTCTAAAGTCCATACCAAGAATCTAACGATTCGTGATATGTGTTGTATCTCAGGTACGCTTTTATTGTACCTGTTCATGTGGCAACTTGGATGATATGACCACACGGCCCCTAGCACCGGCATAAGCGGTATTAGATACAAATCTAGAGAGCTATGATGGAAATGCTCTGACAACTCGTATACTGGTAATTGGTGAGCTGTTTCGCTGTGACAACTCGTACATTGGAGATTGGTGAGCTGTATCGTCGTCAGATGTAAATGACGGCAATTAACACAAAAGACTAGTATGTAAGGCCCGATGTCGACCCAGCATCAACTTCCCACAAATGCCAACATATATCAAAGACCAAAAGGTCTGTACAGGGGGCGGGCCTCGGGGACGAAACGTCCACCAGCAGAATCTCGCCATATACAGGTAAAAATTACAACACATATAAGGGAAGTGGGAAGAGGTGCCGACATACTGACAGAGCCCAAAGACCAAATTCCGGGTGTGAAAAGGAATAGGAACCAAACGTCGTGACATGGCTGAATAGTGTTAAAGGTGACGCTAAATCATATTCACTCACTCACTCTATTTTTGCGAAATTTGTCCTCCACTATAGGTGATTGTCCAGCAAATAGGAATGACACACCACCCCCTCGGGGATGATAGCGCCTCTCTCCCCGCCACCCCTGTCCCAGAAATCAGTGTCGGCCCCTTACGAATGATTAACCGGCATACAGAAATATTCCTGGATAGTCAGTCCTTGATCTAGCCTCTTCTTGCTCAGCGCCAAGCAAGGAAGATGCAGGTTTTTCATATGACTCCACCCAGTATCGAAACTGAAAACTGCCGCTTGCGAGATGAGCGCTCTACCACAAGACCACCACGGTCCATATGGCGACCCAACGAAAAGCGTCCATGTCAAAATAAAACACTCAGGCATAACCTGATAAGCGGCATATGCCAGGGAGATCGCTCAGGAGAAACACATGTTTGAATGAATCATTCAGATGAAAAGTTACTGTCCCCCTTCCCTCCCCCTCACTGTGCGACCAAAAGCCCACACGACACAAACCTCTACATTTCACCATCAGCACTATGTCTCGACATTGAATTATTAAAACTTTGAACCATATGAAGGGACCGAAGACATGATAGGTGAAGCTTTACGCCAAGCCGAGATTTACCAACGTAGAGGCATGCATTGCCATCTTGTCACACACTTGAACCGCCTCCAGTGGGTCATCCGGGTGTATCTTCTGCAGTATAAGAAAGACGAAAAGCCATTACCCAAAGCAATGGTTAACGCTGACACAACTAATCGTACCCAGCATCTGCTGACCCTGAATTCCAGGCCTTTATGGAAACGCTGTTCGAGATGGGCATTATCACTCTCATCGACTAAACACCTGAGTCATGAGCTACTGCATTATACTTCTTCTGCATGCGGACAAACTTTCACTAGACACAGGGCTATGATGAACCATCGGATGGCTTTGCATAGTGATGCCGATGAGCCAGTATCCGATGCAATGAATGGAATGCTGAAACTGATAGAGAGCTCGTTCTCTGATGTAGATGTTTCATGTTTCCGTTGCGGTATCTCGGACTGCCCGAAGAGGCTTACCAAGTTGAAGAAGATTGTCGCATCACAAAGAGGGGTTCTTCCTTGGATAAGAGCGAATATGATTATTACACAAAAAGGCAATAAACACTAAAATGTTATGTAAATATACTCAAAGTGGCTCCCCATGCGATAGGGGTGATAACAAAATGTTTAACACGCAATCCTTGTTTATTTTCTCTCTCTCTCTCTGACGATCTCTCTAACTCTCTCTCTGTACATCCGTTCAATGGTTCAAACTTGTGTAAACCAGGTCAAGCCTGTTCAAACAGTTGCGTGTTATCCGAAGACGCCACTGGTCAAAGGTAAATTTGGTTCCCCACTCAGTGACAGGTCCATGCAAGCTCACACCCAATCATCAAGCCAGTTTCTATAAAACTCGGTAACAATGACGTCACCGGACAACTTTACCATCCAGTCTATTGGTTCTACACAACGAAATCGTTCCATATAACCTTCACATTTGGTCCCATCATAGACCACATCTCACCAAAAATTCCCACCTCGAATGCCCTTTCTATACTACTCCTGGACTGCGTGTGCACAGAATGATGTTAAATTTACCAGTCTTGTCCTACTCAACACAACGCGAGATTCAACAGAACCGCCAAATTTTCATTCAGTATGGCCTACATATGGCCAAAAAAATGGATTCCCTAACGGGTGCCCGTACGCAGAATAACATAGACGATCCCGTTATCACCCCGACTTACTCTACAGCCTGAACCCAGAGAATCCTCACATGACACTTTTTATCTCCCCGGGTGAGTAGCTTTGTAGCTAAGTGGGACAACGAAATGAAATAAAATGCGGTCTCAAATGCCTTTTTTATACTACTCCCCAGATGCTCATGCGCACGATGTCACAAATCAATGTGATACGACGGTCACGACACCGCCCCAGTCTTACTCTGCACCGGTTCTCATCATATCGCCGAAGTTAAAGGGGTAATAGCGTCATTAAAAAATATTCAGCACATGACATAGTTTCTATTATCATAAATAACTTTTATCAAAATATGTGAGCTATCGTCCACCACCAAAGTTTAAGGGTCAAATTTCAGCATTTACTCTACTTACGCCACCCACACGTTTTGCTCACACGACGCAGAGATATTTCACCTCTCTATACTACCGTCAGTGATTGTTAGCTAAGCAAGAGATGTACCTCGAGGTGAGAGTTCTGTACACATTGTGAGCTCTCACTGCCGCTGGTGATTGGTATCATTTTGTACTTGTTTGGCCGTGTTATTAGTAGGACTTTCTAGTCCAATTCGTTACATCATTATCTCTACGAATTGTGCCCATATTTGAGCGAAATATTTGAGTCGACCAATTTGTGTCTTGTATTTCATTTCCTCTGGTTGTTTTCAACACATATGTCCACAGCTGAAGAACGCAGACGATTGCTTTGACTGAAGAGACGACCCCATGTAATTTCAGCTCAGGCATTGCCCATCTAGTTGTAAACTCGATTTACGGCGACGGCGAACCAGTCCGTCGTCATCCGTGCATTGGCCGTTATTTGGCCGAGCTTTCTTGCTGTGATGCTAAAGGAGATGAACACCTGCTTCGAACTAAAATACAAAGCATTTCTTTTTTCATTGATGGAGATCTCGTTATCATTATAAAAAAATAGCCAAGTTCTGAGGATTTTACGTTTTTATGTGCATTCTCTACACAATTATCAGGCGATGGGAAAAGATTTCTCATTGAAGCTCAGAATAAACCTTCATCTGCCTTTCTGCAGTCTCGTTTTCATCAATAAAACATTAGAACTACTAAAAACATAGCAACTCTCGACACATAACATATTTATTAGCACTGAACACTGACGCCGACGATAAATCTTCTTCACCAGGTTGTTTTATTATGCATTTACCAATCGACTTTTCTTCAAGACAATGTTCAAGAGTATTGCATGTTTCCCTACTGTCTGTGTGTCCTCCCACCAAAATACCGTTTCGCAAGAACAATGCTGATGGAATGCCATGAATTTGGGATGGAGGATACACTGTGTCGGTTAATAGATGAGAACTATGGGGTTTGGCAATACTAATGACACATGTCTCAATTGCGATAATTGTGTCATTGGCGGTTGTCAGGTTAGCCAAGTTTTTTGTGTCATTGATATTTGGTATTGCATTTTCTTATTGTTAGTTTTGACCTTTATCTAGCGATCTGTTGAATTTCATAAACTTGCCAGTAAATATATATGTTGCCCAACAACCCTACCTGGCTGGGCGATTTGAAACTTTTCTTACCCCTGGAGGTAGGGGACTGAAATTTGCCACACTACACCTTGAGTCAGGCTCTACCAGAAAATGTTAAAAATAAAAACCATGTTGGTCGCTATGATGATGTCATTTTCAAAAAGGTCAGTTTTTGGTCGTTTTCGATCAGATTTTTCGAATTTTCTATTTGTGTGATTTCTTTGCATTAATGGCATGTTAAGTAAGTACATGGCAGCGTGACTAACGCATCAGGACTTCGAAGCGAACTGAACTCTTGGTAACCCCACACACCCCAAGTTGAAATCCTGCTTATATTAAGATGGGCACAGCCCAAGTCTGAATCACCAGTGATTTTCATCAAAAATCACCAGAAATTTTTATCAAAAGTAGGCCAGCTCAGAACTTGCCAAAAATCAAGGTTCATGATGATGTCAACGGTTCTCTTTATTTTGCCGACGAAAGGATTCGGATGGACTCACTCACTCATTACCGGACAATTTGCAAATGAGAGACTACTTCGTAGAAAAATAATACTTCAATGTAAAATAAAATAGCTTTTGCTCACTTTTCCTCGCAGAAAAGCAGGAATTTTGAAGAAAAATGACGACACCACACATGGCCGCTATTTTGAATTTACCCATGATCCTCTTCGGGGGGGGCGGCGGGGTTATGTCAATAGACTCGAAATGATCCCAAATTAAAACTTTCTAACAAAAATGTCTAAACTACATATACTATAGTGCGCATACAATGAAACATATGAATATCAACGCCTGGGTAAACCGAACAACCTTTAAATACCGGCATTATCCATATCCCCAGTACTTAAATTTAAGTATTTTGAACCTTGATCAACCAAAGCCCCGTCAAAAGCGACACTATAATCTGGTCCCGCAAAGGTTTAGTTTAAAACAACAGGAGGTGGCAGTTCGTCTCTTTCGCGCACACAAAGCTGTTATATAGGCCTAGATGTTGTGAAACCTATGTGGTGGTTATCAGTTTTCTCTAGGGAGTATTTTATTGTGCCATTATCCTCTCTTCTGGGTAACATTATCGCAGCTGTTAATTTACGACATTGTTCGTTCCGTGACTTGTCAGATACCACTAAGTAGCGTACTGAAATATTCATGATGAGATAAAGTATGCTTACGTGGAATATTTATTTCATCCTGTTCCCGAGAGCAATACAACTAAAACTGTCCGTGGCTTCAACAAGAACATCCTTCCTCTTATATTCTGAATTCGCTCTCACGAAATTCACTTGTTCTTTTTATTTAAAGGCCCATACGGTCTCATCCTTACATATCGGCCCATAATCACGACATTATCATCATCGCGAGCCAGCGTACCGATCGATTCGTTAGGATCGATACACTAGCTTGGTTAGTTATTTGTAGCCGTTCTGAGAAGCTCAAGAGGTTTTCTCTCAATCGATCCAATAAGCAAGCACGCTCATCAGCCAGCTCATTACGCCAGTAGTATAGTCTACCAGTTTACAGCCGTATTGACCTCATTATTTGTTCCCCCGGGTAAAATTTAAGGGGGTATTTGGTCACGTGACGATCATGTGATCGATGGGGAGGAAAACTACCTCCAACACAGAAGAGTTCCATTTTTTGCAGGTCACAGCGCATATCAAGTGCACTATAGTTCTGGCACTTCCGGTCTCTATTTGGGATGTGTTCCTCGGCGGTGATGCGGTCTGGCGGTGATGCGGTCTTCCTCCGCCGACAGAGAGTAGTCCCCAGACTTCAAATACGCTGCATGGTCCGATTAGGTCGCATGAGATATCAATGTGAAGCATTCGTGAAGGCGCATCTGATGGGCTGGGTGTGGGGTTGAAATATCGTCATTCTGCGCATGCGTGGTAGACAAAGTGTATGGAAATAGACGTTTTGGGGTCTAGGTGGGCCACTAATGGTCCGATTGGGTCGAGTGAGGTGTCAATGTGAAGCATATGTGAGGGGGCATCCGACGTGGTGGGTATGGCGTTGGAATATCGTCATTCTGCGCATGCGCAGTAGGCAAAGTTTATGGAAATAGACGTTTTGGGATCTAGGGGAGCCCCTAATGGGTCGATGGAGTCTAATGAGGTATCAATGTGAAGCATTCGTGAAGGAGCATCCGATTGGACTAGTGTGTCGCCCGTTTTCTACATTCTGCGCATGCGCAGACAGGGAATTGTGGGAAAAGGGTACGGGAATAGACGTTTTGGGGTCTAGATGGGCCACTAGTGGGCCGATTGGATCGAGTGAGGTATCAATGTGAAGCATTCGTGAGGGAGCCTCCACCTCGACTAGTGTGTCGTTCGTCAACATTCTGCGCATGCGCAGACAGGGAATTGTGGGAAAAGATTATGGAAATAGACGTTTTGGGGTCTAGGTGAGCCCCTAATGCCCCTATGGTGTCGTATGAGGTCTTATTTTGAAGCTCTCGTGAGGGACCATCCGCCTGGACTAGTGTGTCGTTCGTTTTCAACATTCTGCGCATGGGCAGACAGGGAATTGTGGGAAAAGGGTATGGAAATAGACGTTTTGGGGTCTAGGTAGGCCACTAATGGTCCGATGGAGTCGAGTGAGGTATCAATGTGAAGCATACGTGAGGGAGCATCCGCCTGGACTAGTGTGTCGTTCGTTTTCAACATTCTGCTGCGCAGGTCCGGGTAGGTCTGTATATAGGCCCATGTAGCTCCATACTGGCTATATGGGAGGAGGGGTGGTCAATTTTTTTCGTGGGTGTTACTATGGGTTGTGGAGTCTCGTTTTTCACGTCTCGCTGAGAAAAACACAATGGGAGGGGTCCCGGAGCGAATCGGTGAAATTTTTAGAAAAAGTCACCGAGGTCTGTATATAGCCCCATAGGCTGGCTAGGTTCAACTTTGGAAATTCACACACGTTCATTGTGATAGTGGGAGGTGTCCAAGTGAAGCTTTTGTGGGGTAGAGTCAGAATGGAGTGTTTTAAGTGCAATTCGCGTCAATCTGCGCATGCGCAGTTGGGTGTAGTAAGTAAAGTGGTCATTTTGGGGCAGTGAAGGAAGGTATTTGGGGTAGAGAGGGACCACTATTTGTCCGAATGTGTCGAGGGAGGTATCACTTTGTAGCTCTCTGGGTATAGACCCCGATTTGAGGGATGTTCACGTCATCTGTGATGTCATTGGTGACGTCATCAGTAAGAATAGTAGCCAAAGTGGCAATTTTGGGGCAGTGAAGGAAGGTATTTGGGGTAGAAATGGACTATCCTTGATCCGAATGCGTTCTGGGAGGTGTCATCTTGTAGCTTTCGGGGTGTACATCCCGATTTTAGGGATGTCCGCAGCATCTGTGACGTCACCGGTGACGTCATCAGTACGAGTAGTAGCGAAAGAACATGTTTTATAATTGGCTCAGTGCCAATTTTTTCCCACGATTTGCGGGATGTCCACAGCATCTGTAACATCATTGATAGAAGTAGTAGCGAAAGTGGGCATTTTGGGGCAGTGAAGGAAGGTATTTGGTGTAGAGATGGACTATTCATATCTGTCATGCATTATACCATATCTTTGCTGTATTATACCATATCTGTCTCGCATCATACCAAATCTGTGCTGTATTATACCATATCTGTCCTGTGTTATACCAAATCTGTCCTGTATTGTGTCATATTTGTCCTGTATTATACAATATATGTTCTGTATTATACCAATTCTGTGCTGTATTATACAGTATCTGTCCTGTATTATATCAAATCTGTGCTGTATTAAACCATATCTGTCCTGTATTGTGTCATATATGTCCTGTATTATACAATATACATTCTGTATTATACAATCGCATAGCGGTTGTCATGAATGACAGCAATGTCATAAGTTCAGCAATGTTCATACAGTTTATTATCCCCAATGTTAGATCATACCCAGGCTGGGGGAGCCGCCCTGGGTATGTTTAGTATGTTCACAGCAAAACAAATTGAAATATCAAACACCATGTTTTATTATTTAACGCACCGTCACATTAGGTCGTTCCTCCGTCTTCCATCCGGGTACTGTCCTTTTACATCCGTATCCTCATCTTACATCCGGGTTTTTCATGAGCCGCATTGCGCGCGAGTGTGTGTTTGTGTTTGTGCCCATCCGCGCACAATGTAGAATTACGTTCTCTCCGAAAACTTCTTCTCATCGCATCAATATGCTCAGACCCATTCAATATAAACACAACCAAAAGACATCAACAACAACAGGCACATTGCGTAATACACGTTTTATTATCCTCTCACCACCACCACCTGGCGTTCAGCAACGATCAGCATGTAGACATATAGAGTACGAACGGCATGTTATGGTATTCATCAGTGCATGGGTGACGCATTCAGCCGATGGGGTTGGTCGGTCAGCTTGGTAACGAAAAACGTGACATTGGTCACTCTCTCTACGACCCATTGTGTGTTGGGGCGTTGTTGTTGGGCCCATTCCAAGGGATCCACGGTGTCCAGTTTCTCCAGCATCGCCTCTAGCGACGCCCGGTTAATGATGGTAAACGGTTGGTCAAATACCCGGATGTTACTGCTCGGGTAAAAATATCGCGCTTGGTCTGTGCCCATATGCTGCAGCACATAACCAAACGCCAGATTCAACTTGAAGGCCCTAGTTTGATCGTTGAAGATGGCTTCCACGTAGCTGCGTAGACGAGCGAGGTCGGTCAGTCGGAAATTATAGATATCTTGAATAGGGCGATGACGGTAGAAACAGTGCCGGATCATGGGCCAATGGCGCCGATAGATGTCACTCATTGGATGGTCTTCGTGTAACAGATCGCTACGAACATTTATGGGTTCGTCCACGAAGTGTACTTTGCCCTCCACGTCGTACAAAATCTGGCCCAAGGTCTTGTCGTCGGAATTTGACTGTTCAATTAGGACGACATCATCATCGGCCCTCGTGCGATGGGTGGGGGTTCCCCCTGTCTCGATATTGGTGCCTACGGGCTCTTCTACCTGCAAACGTGGCTGCGGAACAGGGTGTCGTGTGCGTTGGTGTCGCAGCAACTGACTGGTCAGTTTGAAAAGCCGGCCACATTCTTCGCATGGACGCTTGGGTACTTCATGGCGTGTACGTGTGAGGCGCTGTAAATGATCCGGGCGCTGAAACGACAGTGTACATATCGTATAGCTATACCGGGCGGTTCTTTCGTGCTTGGTAGCCTCATGGCGGCGCAAATCGTGCAGACGAGTGAATGATTTCGAGCACGTAGTACAAGTGAACATCTTGGTGGTTGACAGAGTGTCCTTCCCTTTTATAGCACGCTAGCTGGTGATCTATTTTTAGCACACTCTACCCCAAGTCGAGGATCGAGACTGGTGTACTGGTGTACGACTGAGCCGCATTGCGCGCGCGCGCGTGTGTGTGTGTGTGTGTATGTGTGGGCTGTGGATTTTACATCCGGGATCTTGTCAACATCCGGGATTCCAAGTGGGTTTTTCCCGGCGTTCCTCCGTCTTCCATCCGAGTACTGTGGTTTTACATCCGGGTCCCCATCTTACAGCCGGGTTTTGGACACCTGTTGACCTCAATAATTTGCATATGACCTCTGTGAGGTCACTTCCGCCTCCGTTCACGTGACCGGAACTGACCTTTGGCCCCTGCTCGCGCTGACAAAACAATAAAAATTCACTTGTACTACGTGCTCGAAATCATTCACTCGTCTGCACGACTTGCGCCGCCATGAGGCTACCAAGCACGAAGGAACCGCCCGGTATAGTGTACGATATGTACACTTTCGTTTCAGCGCCGGATCATTTACAGCGCCACACACGTACACGCCATGAAGTACCCAAGCGTCCATGCGAAGAATGTGGGCGGTTTTTCAAACTGACCAGTCAGTTGCTGCGACACCAACGCACACGACACCCTGTTCCGCAGCCACGTTTGCAGGTAGAAGAGCCCGTAGACACCAATATCGAGACGGGGGGAACTCCCACCCATCGCACGAGGGCCGATGATGATGTCGTCCTAATTGAACAGTCAAATTCCGACGACAAGACCTTGGGCCAGATTTTGTACGACGTGGAGGGCAAAGTACACTTCGTGGACGAACCCATAAATGTTCCTAGCGACCTGTTACACGAAGACCATCCAGTGAGGGACAGCTATCGGCGCCATTGGCCCATGATCCGGCACTGTTTCTACCGTCATCGCCCTATTCAAGATAACTACAATTTCCGACTGACCGACCTCGCTCGCCTACGCAGCTACGTGGAAGCCATCTTCAACGATCAAACTACGGCCTTCAAGTTGAATTTTGGTTGAAAGTTGCGTTTGGTTATGTGCTGCAGCATAAGGACACAGACCAAGCCCGATATTTTTACCCGAGCAGTAACATCCGACCAACCAACCGTTTACCATCATTAACCGGGCGTCGCTAGAGGCAATGCTGGAGACACTGGACACCGTGGATCCCTTGGAATGGGCCCAACAACAACGCCCCAACACACAATGGGTCCTAGAGAGGGTGACCAATGTCACGTTTTTCGTTACCAAGCTGACCGACCACCCCCATCGGCTTAATGCGTCACCCATGCACTGATGAATACCATAACATGCCGTACATACTCTATATGTCTACATGCTGATCGTTGCTGAACGCCAGGTGGTGGTGATGAGAGACTAATAAAACATGTATTACGCAATGTGCCTGTTGTTGTTGATGTCTCTTGGTTGTGTTTATATTGAATGGGTCTGGGCATATTGATGCGATGAGAAGAAGTTTTCGGAGAGAACGTAATTCGACATAGTGCACGGATGCACACAAACACAAACACACACACGCGCGCAATCCAGCACATGAAAAACCCGGATGTAAGATGAGGACACGGATGTAAAACCACAGTACCCGGATGGAAGACGGAGGAACGATGAGAAAACCCGGATGTTGACAAGATCCCGGATGTAAAATATAGTGCCCACACACACACACACACACACACACACACACACGCGCGCGCGCGCAATGCGGCTCAGTCGTACGCCAGTACATCTCGGTCCTCGACTTGGGGTAGTTGAACTGAATGTGCTAAAAATAGATCACCAGCTAGCGTGCTATAAAAGGAAAGCGGCCTGGCCGTTTCATCAGACACTCTGTCAACCACCAAGATGTTCACTTGCACAACTTGCCAGAAGCAGTTTACTCGTCTGCACGACTTGCACCGCCACAAGGCCTCCATCCACAACGATGCACGGTATACTTGTATAACCTGCGCACAGTCATTTAATCGGAAGGATCCTTTACTGCGCCACGAACGCTCATTCCACGAGGACGCGACGGAACAATGTAAGGATTGTGGTCAACTCTTCAAACGACGCAGTCAGTTAAGACGGCATCAGCGTTTGATTCATGCCCCGTCTCTACGGTTTGGGCGACAACTTTCCAGTGAAGAGGAGCCGCGGAAAGTCAGACCCAGTGAAGATGAGCCCGGGGAGACGAACGCCACTGGTGATGCGATGACGGAGAGCCCGCCTATACCCACAGTTCAGAAGAGCCTGGATATCCAGCCGGACCCCACCGTTACGGGTTCGAGTCATACGCCTGACAACATCGGACATTTTCTGGACGAGCCCATAAATGTTCCTAGCGATCTGTTACAGGACGCCCATCCAGTGAGTGACATCTATCGGCACCATTGGTCCATGATACGGCAATGTTTCAACCGTCATCGCCCTATTCAAGATATCTACAATTTCCGACTGACCGACCTCGCCCGTCTACGTAGCTACGTGGAAGCCATCTTCAACGACCAAACTACGGCCTTCAAATTGAATCTAGCGTTTGGTTATGTGCTGCAGCATAAGGAGACAGTCCAAGTCCGATACTTTTACCCGAGCAGTAACATCCAGGTATTTGACCAACCGTTTACCATCATTAACCGGGTGTCGCTAGAGACGATGCTGGAGAAACTGGACATCGTGGATCCCTTGGAATGGGCCCAACGACAACGCCCCAACACCAAGTGGACAGTGGAGAGGGTGACCAATGTTACGTTTTCGTTACCAAGCTGACCGACCCCCTCGGCTGAATGCGTCACCCGTGCACTGACGAATACCATAACATGCCGTACATACTCTATATGTCTACATGCTGATCGTTGACTTGAGCTCAGTAAACACTTGTACCTAATGTGACGGTGCGTTAAATAATAAAACATGGTGTTTGATATTTCATTTTGTTTTGCTATGAACATACTTAACATGCCCAGGGCGGCTCCCCCAGCCTGGGTATGATGTAACATTGGGGATAATAAACTGTATGAACATTGCTGAACTTGTTGTTATTCACGGCATCGGCCATCCGATTGTATAATACAGAACATATATTGTATAATACAGGACATATATGGTACAATACAGGACAGATATGGTATAATACAGCACAGATTTGGTATAATGCAGGACATATACTGTATAATACAGGACAGATTTGGTATAATACAGAACATATATTGTATAATACAGCACAGATTTGGTATAATACAGGACAGATACTGTATAAAACAGCACAGATTTGGTATAATACAGAACATATATTGTATAATACAGGACAAATATGGTACAAAACAGGACAGATTTGGTATAATACAGGACAGATGTTGTATAACACAGGACAGATATTGCATAATACAGCACAGATATAGTATAATACAGCACAGATATGGTATAATAGAGGGCAAATATTGTATAATACAGCACAGATTTGGTATAATACAGGACATATATGGTACAATACAGGACAGATGTGGTATAACACAACAAAGATATGGTATAATGCGTGACAGATATGGATGTCCTTCTCTACACCAAATACCTTCCTTCACTGCCCCAAAATGCCCACTTTCGCTACTACTCCTACCGATGACGTCACAGATGACGTGAACATCCCTCAAATCTGGATGTACACCCCGAGAGCTACAAGATAACACCTCCCACGACACAATCGGACCAAGGATGGTCCACCTCGACACCAAATACCTTCCTGCACTGCCCCAAAATGGCCACTTGACTTAATACAACCAACTGCGCATGCGCAGAATGACGCGACTTGCATTTTAAAAACACGCCATTCTGACTCTACCCCACACAAGCTTCACGTTGACACCTTCCACGACCCATTCGGACCCATAGCGGTCCATCTCTACCCCAAACACACACCCACATACCCCCCAAAATGCCTGCTTTCTATACTACGGGCCAGACTGCGCATGAGCAGAATAATGAAAACGGACGAACTATTAGTCCAGTCGGATGCTCCTCCACGAGAGCTTCAAAATAAGACCTCATACGACACCATAGGATCATTAGGGGCTCACCTAGACCCCAAAACGTCCACCCCGTATGGGCCTATACCTCATAGCCATGCAGTATAGCCCTATGGGCTTACCCAGGCCTCGGTGAACTTTTTCCAAAAATTTCACCGTTTCGCTTCGAAACCCTTCCCATCGTGTTTTAAATGACGAGACATGAACAACAAATCCAAACAACCCATATCACAATGAACGTATGTGAATTTCCCAGCTTGAACCTATACTCCCATATAGCCAGTATGGAGCTATATGGGCCTATCCACACCTACCCGGTACTTTTCCAAAAAATTCACCGTTTCGCTTCGAAACCCTTCCCATCGTGTTCTAAATGACGAGATGTGAAAAACAAATCCAAACAACCCATATCACAATGAACGTGTGTGAATTTCCCAGGTTGAACCTATACCCCCATATAGCCAGTATGGGACTATATGGGCTATATGGTACTTTTCCAAAAATTTCACCTTTGCGCTCCGAGACCCTTCCTATCGTGTTCTAAATGACGAGACGTGAGAAACAAATCCAAACAACCCATATCACAATGAACCTGTGTGAATTTCCCAGGTTGAACCTATACCCCCATATAGCCAGTATGGAGCTATATGAGCCTATATACAGACCACGGTGACTTTCCCCAAAAATTTCATCGATTCGCTCCGGGACCCCTCCCATTGTGTTTTTCTTGGCGAAACGAGAAAAACGAGACCCCACAACCCATAGTAACACCCACAACAAAAATTGACCACCCCTCCCCCCATATAGCCAGTATGAGCCTATATACAGACCTCCGTGACTTTTCCCAAAAAATTCACCGATTCGCTCCGGGACCCCTCCCATTGTGTTTTTCTCGGCGAGACGAGAAAAACGAGACCCCACAACCCATAGTAACACCCACAAAAAAAATTGACCACCCCTCCCTCCATATAGCCAGTATGAGCCTATATACAGACCTCGGTGACTTTTCCCAACAATTTCACCGATTCGCTCCGGGACCCCTCCCATTGTGTTTTTCTCGGCGAGACGAGAAAACGAGACCCCACAACCCATAGTAACACCCCCAAAAAATTGACCACCCCTCCCCCCATATAGCCAGTATGAGCCTATATACAGACCTCAGTGACTTTCCCCAAAAATTTCACCGATTCGCTCCGGGACCCCTCCCATCGTGTTTTACTCGGCGAGACGAGAAAAACGAGACCCCACAACCCATAGTAAAGCCCACAAAAAAAATTGACCATCCCCATACCCCATACAGGCATTTTCCCTTATATTATATAATACAGACCCCTATTGTAGGGGTAAAGTCCGTGTTCCGCTTTTTATATTTTCGGAAAAAAATCCTAATTTTACATGCACCCACCCCATTGACTTGATAGGCAGGCCCCGATAAGCCCGGGGACCGATATTAGCCCTTTTGGCTAGAGTTGATAGGGGTTTCCCCTATTTTAGGGGTAAAGTCCGTGTTTCGCTTTTTATATTTTCGGGAAAAAATCCTAATTTTACATGCACCCACCCATGACTGAATGGCCCTAGAGGAGCGCTTCACTTTGACACCTCACTCGACCCATTCGGTCCACTAGGGACCCACCCCGGTCACAAAACGTCTATTCCCATACTCTTTTTAGGCATTCCCCGTATACATTAACATTGGAAGTCACTTGGTTGACATGGGACTACTTTCTGTCCGCGGGAGTGACGGCATCACCACCAGACCGCGGAAGAATACAAAGGTTAAAGGTTGCCGGAACTACTTTTGACCTCCACGTGACCTTGAGCTGGTGGCGCCCCCTGGCGCCACAGAGGTGAAAGGTGATGTGGCGCCCCTATACTTTAACCTGGAAAAAGGGCACCAAGAGTTACCTCCCTGGAAAATATGGTTCGTTCCGTCCTTTACCTACTTCTCACAAGTTACGACATGAACGCCAAAGATCTTGCACGCTACGCTCGTATTTTGCTGTCAACATGCGATATGCATCTCCAACTTTGAGAAACTTTGAGTGGTGGTATTGTGGTGGTATATAGTCGCGTTTTAAAAGTTTCTGCAATAAAATTTAATAACGTTGATTAAAATCGTAATATTTTTATGCTACTATAGGCGGGATACATGTGCAATCTCCCATCCTTGCGTTTACTGCTAATCAACGTGAAACGCCTACACCCAAATCCCAATGGCTTGGGAAAATATGCACAGGGAATACCAGACTGGAGATGGATTATTTACAGACACAAAACAGCCTTCGTTCAAGGTTTTCGACAAGGCTGGGAATATGGGACACGTAAAAACTCGTGTAGTTCAGATGATAATGATGAGGTTCAATCCCTAAAAACTGTTACACGATATATAGACGACGCAGTCGGGTATCCCTAATTGAATGATGACCTATGAGAAGTACCAACCAAACAAAAGACTATGCTGAGATGTGGCATAAAACCTGGCAGAGGAGGGCTATACGGCGAAAAGAGAGATAATCGGTCACAAACACGGTATCGAATTTACATTTGAAGAGGTGGTTTTATTATGACTGATATCATGGATATGTGTATGGGTTTTCGTGAAGCATGGTTAGAGCGTTCGATTGACAGAAGGATTATTTCATTAACTTCACAGGACTGAAGACTCAACGAATGAATAAGTTACTGATAATTCATTAATACTTTAATAGTATATTTACATATAGTAATATTAATAAACATATCCAATTAATTATAATAAAGTACAGTTGAATATATGTGATTGATATTTTCGTTATTTTGGAATAACACTATCTTAGAATAGCACAAATTCTAGTGCTGAAAATTTTCAGCATTTTCAGCACTAGAATTTGTGCTATTCTAAGACAGTGTTATCCCAAAATAACGAAAATATTGTTATACGATCACTTTCTAAATGATAAAAAATATATCTAATCAGCTTTGGGAGCTGTGTCATTACGATCATCAGAGGGGTACTGTATGTTCGCTTTCAAGACTACCGGTCTGCTACCTCCTATTTTTGTGGGAGGCCCGTTGGCCGAATGGTTTAGATCGCCGACATACAGTGCTGGCGATTAGGTGCCTGACTCTGGGGTCGCTGGTTCGAATCCCGCACGGGACTCGACCAAATTTTCAGCACTAGAATTTGTGCTATTCTAAGATAGTGTTATCCCAAAATAACGAAAATATTGTTATACGATCACTTTCTAAATGAAAAAAAATTATCTTATCAGCTTTGGGAGCTGTGTCATTACGATCATCAGAGGGGTACTGTATGTTCGCTTTCAAGACTACCGGTCTGCTACCTCCTATTTTGTGGGAGGCCCGTTGGCCGAGTGGTTTAGATCGCCGACATACAGTGCTGGCGATTAGGTGCCTGACTCTGGGGTCGCTGGTTCGAATCCTGCACGGGACTCGACCAAATTTTCAGAACTAGAATTTGTGCTATTCTAAGATAATGTTATTCCAAAATAACGAAAATACTGTTATACGATCACTTTCTAAATGATAAAAAAATATATCTATTCAGCTTTGGGAGCTGTGTCATTACGATCATAGAGGGGTACTGTATGTTCGCTTTCAAGACTACCGGTCTGCTACCTCCTATTTTGTGGGAGGCCCGTTGGCCGAGTGGTTTAGATGGCCGACATACAGTGCTGGCGATTAGGTACTGACTCTGGGGTCGCTGGTTCGAATCCCGCACGGGACTCGACCAAATTTCCAGCACTAGAATTTGTGCTATTCTAAGATAGTGTTATCCCAAAATAACGAAAATACTGTTATACGATCACTTTCTAAATGATAAAAAATATATATCTATTCAGCTTTGGGAGCTGTGTCATTACGATCATCAGAGGGGTACTGTATGTTCGCTTTCAAGGACTACCGGTCGGCTACCTCCTATTTTTGTGGGAGGCCCGTTGGGCGAGTGGTTTAGATCGCCGACATACAGTGCTGGCGATTAGGTGCCTGACTCTGGGGTCGCTGGTTCGAATCTCGCACGCGACTCGACCAAACTTTCAGCACTAGAATTTGTGCTATTCTAAGATAGTGTTATCCCAAAATAACGAAAATACTGTTATACGATCACTTTCTAAATGATAAAATATATATATCTATTCAGCTTTGGGAGCTGTGTCATTACGATCATCAGAGGGGTACTGTATGTTCGCTTTCAAGACTACCGGTCTGCTACCTCCTATTTTTTGTGGGAGGCCCGTTGGCCGAGTGGTTTAGATCGCCGCCATACAGTGCTGGCGATTAGGTGCCTGACTCTCGGGTCGCTGGTTCGAATCCCGCACGGGACTCGACCAAATTTTCAGCACTGTAATTTGTGCTATTCTAAGATAGTGTTATCCCAAAATAACGAAAATATTGTTATACGATCACTTTCTAAATGATAAAAAAATATATCTATTCAGCTTTGGGAGCTGTGTCATTACGATCATCAGAGGGGTACTGTATGTTCGCTTTCAAGACTACCGGTCTGCTACCTCCTATTTCTGTGGGAGGCCCGTTGGCCGAGTGGTTTAGATCGCCGACATACAGTGCTGGCGATTAGGTGCCTGACTCTGGGGTCGCTGGTTCGAATCCTGCACGGGACTCGACCAAGTTTTCAGCACTAGAATTTGTGCTATTCCAAGATAGTGTTATCCCAAAATAACGAAAATACTGTTATACGATCACTTTCTAAATGATAAAAAATATATCTATTCAGCTTTGGGAGCTATGTCATTACGATCATCAGAGGGGTACTGTATGTTCGCTTTCAAGACTACCGGTCTGCTACCTCCTATTTTGTGGGAGGCCCGTTGGCCGAGTGATTTAGATCGCCGACATACAGTGCTGGCGATTAGGTGCCTGACTCTGGGGTCGCTGGTTCGAATCCCGCACGGGACTCGACCAAATTTTCAGCACTAGTATTTGTGCTATTCTAAGATAGTGTTATCCCAAAATAACGAAAATACTGTTATACGATCACTTTCTAAATGATAATAAATATATCTATTCAGCTTTGGGAGCTGTGTCATTACGATCATCAGAGGGATACTGTATGTTCGCTTTCAAGACTACCGGTCTGCTACCTCCTATTTTGTGGAAGGCCCGTTGGCCGAGTGTTTTAGATCGCCGACATACAGTGCTGACGATTGGGTGCCTGACTCTGGGGTCGCTGGTTCGAATCCCGCACGGGACTCGACCAAATTTTCAGCACTAGAATTTGTGCTATTCTAAGATAGTGTTATCCCAAAATAACGAAAATATTGTTATACGATCACTTTCTAAATGATAAAAAATATATCTAATCAGCTTTGGGAGCTGTGTCATTACGATCATCAGAGGGGTACTGTATGTTCGCTTTCAAGACTACCGGTACCCCTATCTCGCCCTTGGCGCATATACGATAGCCCTCATCTAACGAATGCGAAATATTTACTTTTGTCGGAGAACGGTATTATTAGGCGCTCGCTTTATACAGTTTCTTATTTCAACTAATATATGTATATATGTGTATGTGTGAATGTAAATATATGTATATGTGTATATAAATGTGTAAGCATACATGTGTAGGGTAGTGTATATATATGCATATGTGTAGGTGTACATGTGTGTATAGGTAGACTTATGTGTATGTGTGTATCTGTATATATCTCCACAAGTGAAGATATACAGCAGAGCTGCATTTGTATGTGGTAAACTATATCAATAAATAACTATACAAAGATTCATATGTGTATGTATGTATGTGTGGGTATGTATGTATATGTCCGGTAAATATGTTAAAGGAATAGAGATAATATTATGCTCAGGATATATATAAATGTTGAAGATATTCCAATATAATTTAGCTTTTTGGAGGAATTTGAAAACTGGAAGTTGTTGTATATTATGCTGACATTGACATAGGATGTTTTTGTTTCTTTGTTCTTTTTCTCATACATGTACATATATATATATATATATATCACGTCTTATTGTGAGAACACGTGCCAGAAGGAGGTACAATATATGTACTTTATTTCTTTATTGTTTAGTCCGTTTTCCACCAACCCCTAACCCCTTGACCACGTGGGCATTTTGATGGGTTGAATGTAAAACCGTGCCAAATTATGGAAATAAATGCCCAATGGCCCAGTCCAGGTTATCAAAAAAAAAAGAAAAAAAAAAAGACTACCGGTCTGCTACCTCCTATTTTGTGGGAGGCCCGTTGGCCGAGTGGTTTAGATCGCCGACATATAGTGCTGGCGATTAGGTGCCTGACTCTGGGGTTCCTGGTTCGAATCCCGCACGGGACTCGACCAAATTTTCAGCATTAGAATTTGTGCTATTCTAAGATAGTGTTATCCCAAAATAACGAAAATATTGTTATACGATCACTTTCTAAATGATAAAAAATATATCTAATCAGCTTTGGGAGCTGTGTCATTACGATCATCAGAGGGGTACTGTATGTTCGCTTTCAAGACTACCGGTCTGCTACCTCCTATTTTGTGGGAGGCCCGTTGGCCGAGTGGTTTAGATCGCCGACATATAGTGCTGGCGATTAGGTGCCTGACTCTGGGGTCGCTGGTTCGAATCCCGCACGGGCACATACCAAATTTTCAGCACTAGAATTTGTGCTATTCTAAGATATTGTTATCCCAAAATAACACAAATATTGTTATACGATCACTTTCTAAATGATAAAAAAAAAATATATGTGATTGAACTGTAAACATGTGCAAAAATCTCGTCATTTAAAACATGGTATTTGACATGGAAGCGAGATAACTAAACTTTGTAAACTGCGAGGCTATACAGGAGATGAGCTATGCTCCTAATCTGATTCATATGGTGGCCGAGAGGGGCCATCGTCACTTCGCCATCGTACGTCAAAAAACAGAGCGATGGAGCGATAGAGCGATAGAGCGATGGCGATAGAGCGATAGAGCTATGGCGATAGAGCGATGGCGATAAAGCGATAGAGCGATGGCGATAGAGCGATAGAGCGATAGAGCGATGGCGATAGAGCGATAGAGCGATGGCGATAGAGCGATAGAGCGATGGCGATAGAGCGATAGAGCGATGGCGATAGAGCGATAGAGCGATGGCGATAGAGCGATAGAGCGATGGCGATAGAGCGATAGAGCGATGGCGATGGCGATAGAGCGATAGAGCGAAGTACATGACTGCGCATGTCTTATAATCATGCATATTCATACGGTGATAATCGTACCTCTAAAACAAGAGAGCTCGCCGCTAAACTCTAGTTATTATCAGGCGGATTCATGAATACTATAGGGGCCAGCGGCATACCACAAAGATTACACAGATAACACAGAGAGATAGACGGATAAGTTTTATTGTATATGGGCTAAAATAACAAACATTGGCTAAAAGATCGACATAAGAATCTAATAAATAAAGCAGTGATATTCGCTATCTGATGAACATATACATCCGGAACATTTGAAATCAAGTTTTGTAATTAATGCTGATCAACGCTTGTAAAAAAGTCAACGTAGAATCGAAATAGAAGAGGTCACTCTCCCCCCCCCCCCTTAAAATATTGGTGATCTGATTTACCCATAGTCTCGTAATTTTTCGTCAAATTCAACTTCTAACTCCTCTGAAAGAAAAGACCAATTCGTCCGTCGATGCGTAAGTTGAATTAATTGAAGTTGTGGGTGCCGAACGCGGCCATTTCCGCGTTTTTATCGAAAATGAAAGGCGGATGTCATATGAAACTGATAATTCATTAAGATTGTGTTGATCGTGGCTGGACTTAACACTAAATCTTTGTTATACAACAAACAGATACATCGTCATTACACCTCGATTTATCTACGCAAACAACATCATAAGAGTCTAAACAGTAAATGCAGCGATGACCAATACTGATAAAACAAGCGCCATTCGCAGTTCTTATACTGGAAATATTTATCGGTTTCGTACGCACATTTAAAGCGTTTTGAACACTTTTCAACCAAGGGATTTTTAACTACTTTCATTTTATATATAGAAAATTTAATAATAGAAATACAGTAGTTGAGTGGCTGATTTCTGGGTTGTAAAAGACCAAGTATAACTTTTTCTGGAGAAAATATAATTGGAACGCCCGCCGAAGCGAACCAATTTTCCAGTAAACTCCACCAAGGGTAGATATGTTCACATTCCCAGAAGAGATGAATAATAGTCTCTGGAACTTTGCTACAAAATGTACATAAGTTAGATATATCAGGGTAAAGTTTATGTGCAAAAATGTTGGTAGTCAATATTCGGTTAATAATTCTGTATCGAAACCATTTATATTTCACATCTCTTTGTTACATTATTATTCCATATATACCACTCCGAATCACTATAATTTTTTTCAAGAACTGTTTAGTACAGTAAATCTAAAGGTCAAGAGATTTCTATATAACATTTTACAGTCTTTTTTTACACTTATTAATAGTGAAATAGGGGGCGGTATCAACGGTATCATATATTGTTTCTGTAATAGTCCAAATCTCATGTTGTTTGCTGCTTTCCGTACTGCTTGAGTAGTCATGCGCAGTCATGTACTTCGCTCTATCGCCATCGCTCTATCGCTCTATCGCCATCGCTCTATCGCTCTATCGCCATCGCTCTATCGCTCTATCGCCATCGCTCTATCGCTCTATCGCCATCGCTCTATCGCCATCGCTCTATCGCTCTATCGCTCTATCGCTCTATCGCTCTATCGCTCTATCGCCATCGCCATCGCTCTATCGCCATCGCTCTATCGCTCTATCGCCATCGCTCTATCGCTCTATCGCCATCGCTCTATCGCTCTATCGCCATAGCTCTATCGCTCTATCGCTCTATTGCCATCGCTCTATCGCTCTATCGCCATCGCTCTATCGCTCTATCGCCATCGCTCTATCGCTCTATCGCCCTATGGCACGATGGCGAAGTGACGATGGCCTCTCTCGGCCATAGCTTGACGTTGAAATAACGTTTTTGTATATACAAGCGTCTAATCTGTCATTCAATATACAGTCGTCATCCATTCAAGCATAATTTCCGTGTCCATAATCGAAAGACATTTCATATAAGAGCATTAGCAGCAAATTAAAAAAAACCCTCCCAGTATACGTAAACAGGTAAGGGAGTACAAGACATCATGATATTCCAAAAATATCAAATCCGTATCTCTGATCAATTTTCTTAATCCACATGCGACTTTTTTTGTAGTGGACGAGTTGAACTCATTTCCTCAAATTGTCTATGGTCTTGCCGGAAAAGCTGTTATTCATTAACTTAAAAGTATTTCTTGAAGTCATTCCTAGCGTATCTGTATCGAACTGGCTGTACGACTGTAACCATGTAGATTATGTGAATTCCAGACGGTGATATATAGGCCCCCCTATGTGACTTAAAATCATGTCCTGTTTTACATCTTCATGGTGTTCAAATGAACACTCACAATCAAAGCGTGACTGAGATACGACTTAGAATGAATTTGAATAAAGAATAATTGTCAGTTATTAGGAGTGTATGTATACATCATACATCGTGCCCATTGAAAACTGCTGACCGATTCTCGCTTAGGAAACCATCTTGTTTTTATTATTTCTATTTCATACACATTTGAAATTGGTGCTATTTAGTATAGAAAGGGCATTTGACCTCGCATTGAGTGCACTCTAACCCATGATGCATTGCGCGCGATCAAAGTGCACTCAATACGAGGTCAAATGCCCTTTCACACTCAATACGCGGTCAGCGGTCCTTTCTTTCAAAGGGGTCAATACGCGGTCAGCGGCCCTTCCTTTCAAAGGGGTCAATACGCGGTCAGCGGTTCTTTCTTTCGAAGGGGTCAATACGCGGTCAGATCCGTATAGCCAAGAAAAAAAATACATGAATACATTGGAAGTTAGAGTTATATTACGCAGTATTACCATGTACTGTTCAACTCCGCAGTTCGGTTGATCTATAAATAGAACTTACGTCATGATCTATAAATAAAACAGGGTGTCTCCACGGAGAATTCCCGTATCCGGATGTTGAGCGATGACGTCATTGGGGACCAGCAAATGTCAAAATGTTGTCTTCCGTGGTATGAATGCATTTGATACATCCACC
>JAVTVY010023688.1:0-93851 GCA_036873755.1 Hanleya hanleyi
GATTATTCAAACCTTAGCTAAGTGCAGTTAAACACAACTAAACGGATATAAAACGTATCTAAATGCATCTACACGCATCTAAACGGTGACCAACCAGTCTATCTGTTCTGACCAGGTGGCGATTTACATGACTACAAAATAAAATGTAAACAAAAGAGACATGAGCAAATCTGTACAAAACAGAACCATGCATCAGATTAAATCATCCGCGTCATACACGTTATGCATTTGGCATACACAAAATATCAATGTACCGCTTTAATTTAATTTCTCCTTTACCATGTTTACCAGAATATCATGAGTTTCCATGTAATACTATTAGCTTCTCTCAGACATCCACAACTTCCTTTAAAGTCACAGACTTGCACTTAACAAAAGTACACTGTGTCAATTAAGATCTCATTAATAGACCCTAAATACCATAGTGTTATTCACTACTTATGTGAGAGACTAAATAGCTCATTAACTTAAACTCAAACATACTCGCATTACCACTATGCACATATTTATATAGCATAGTTAAACTGTATAGACTTGCTAACAGTATGATGTCATTATGATGTATACATGATGAATAACCAACCTGGACAGAACCAATAGGCCTGGAACATTATGACTCCCACAATCCCATTATTTGCCATTCTTATTGTCTGGTGTGATTATGGACTGTGGCAATCGGTTAACCTATAAAATTAACAACATAATAAATGTCTCTATCTAACTATATGAAAGAACATAAAGGAATATTCACTAAAATCTACTGTAGTTAAACATTTGAATTGCTTATACATGTTAAAGAATTTGACTCCAGTGGCGATATAGCTCGAAGATGTAAACATGTTTTATCAAGTCATCAAGACTGGTCACTGTTACATGTATATGAACTAGTCTGTTGGGATATATGTCACAATCTTCTCAGTACCATATTTCTATCTTAAGTGAGTTAGCAGAGGCAATAATTCTCTAGACTAGATTTCTCAACGTGAATCTGAACCGTACAAGATACATATATCATCATACATGTATAAAAGCAAAACAACTTAACCAAATAGCTTGAAGTATCAGCATAACAGATCACTGAGCCAAAAATGCTTCATGACTACCTGGTCAAATCTACAGGTATGCACTGGCATTGTCCAGTGACGTTCCCCAAATGTAACTGAACTCCTCAAATTACCCATACAGAACATATATCAATTCCTTAAAATATATTAGCAATAATAGGGAATTGACGAGAAACAAATCTACTTACATAATTCAGCCTGCATTCTTCACTAATCACAATCTGCCAACACAGCTTATACAGTCTCTCGCGAACCAGGGCATCACAGTGAAGTTTAAATTACATATCATCAGAAGTCCATATTTGATGGACTTCTGATATGATCATGTACTCAGTACGAGTATACACGAACACATCTTGCCAGCTTGGCAATTGTCCTGTTCCCTCTCTGAAAGACTGGGCGCATCTGATCCTAAATACCAGAGGCCAGGGTTTTCTATCTCTAAAGTTTATCCATGGCAACTATAATATTCCAATTTATTATTGGGGTATGTAGGAAGGTTATAATCAGAGATCAGAATTCGGAACATAGTCTCAGTGTTTATCTGAAACTCAAGATTGCTCAGGAAGTTTCAAACAAGTGGCCTTAAATCCCAAGTCTGTTCCAAAGCCAAACCACAGGCTTATTCTCCAGGCATGAAGTTTCCTTATCACAGATAACTTCAGCGAACCTTAGAGACAAGCACCAAATACAGGTCATAAGGGACTAGAAATTGAATAATAGGACCACATTTCTTATCCTCTGAACATTATCATCTCACCAGTAAATTAATCTCTGATTATATCACAGCCTTCCAACCCAGAAATACACAACAATATTCTGGAGTTGCCAAGGACACTTTGAGATAATTTAAAGCTTTAGTACACAAATAGGCCAGTCTGGTATTAGCGGAAAGATCTAATCCAGTAATAAAATACCAGGCTGCCTTCAAATTATACAATGCAAGTCTGAAACCCCAGCAACTGCCTTCCATTGACCGATTACAGCGTGGCTAACTGCGGTCATGTTGACCCTAGCGGGCACATCTCCACATATATGTAAAAGTTCTCCCTTTCATTAGATAACCCTTATGATAAACTGTTATATAGGAAACTCACAGGTAAACATGAACCCGTATAGAATCATACTCAGGATGGAAAACCCCTAGCTACATATACAGTACCCACAATAGAAAATGAATTATCCTAACATACATGTACAGGAATATTAAAGAAAATAAAATGATCTACTCTAAATTATAACATAATTAGAGCAGGTCACATACATATCATGCTTCTTTTCAGCCAACTTAGTCAATGTGTGTTGGTGAGAGGTAGACTCCCCCCGTTTTCTCCATTTGGGGCTCTCATCTCGTAGATTACATAGTTTCATCTACTTCACTTCTCTTCTTCGGTATTTCTTTCGGGCACACCCGGACATTTACGCATCAAATCAATGAAAAAATTGCACTTCGGACAAGCCGGCCGAGTCTCCGAGCACATACGCTTACCAAATTCCGACCCACCTCCAGATGGTCATGTGGACAAGCGTGCACCGAGACCGAGGCTGCCTTGCATAATGTAGCGTCACTTCTCAAGTGTTCTCGGATGGTGGCTGCATTTTCAGGTATCCTAGACATTCCTGCTAGCTGAGCCTGCTCCATAATTATTATCAAGTGACCATTTACAATATTCAGCATCCGTAAGTAAACATGCCATCATCTTGTGCATTCGATCTTACAGGATTATGAATAATGGAAGGAAGCATGGTGTTCATGTCGGGGGAACGTTCAGATGTTATGTCAATTCAGAGAAAGGAACCATCGGACGAACCCTGACCTGTACAATGGTTCCCTCAGTTTGATTTCATTTCACATCAAAATCCATCTTCTTGTCCAATCTAGATCCATCTAGTCCAATCCGGATCCGTCTAGTTGTCCAATCTAGGTCCATCTAGTCCAGTCTAGATCCATTTTGTCCAATTTAGATCCATCTAGTCCAATCCATCTTCCAGGGCTTTATATCAGGGTGATCAGAGTATTTTGTCTTGAGATATTTTCGCTCTTGATGATATCCAAACTTTTCCTCAGTTAGATCAGAACCTTCTCAAGGAATACACGGGCACTTACAGGCATCACATTCGACATTCAATATTCAGCCGTCGTCCACAAAAGAATTTCCGCATCAGTATACCTATTTTGTACGAAAGCTAGCAAACCAAACCACAACCTTCTTGCTAATATAACGCACAACAACCACTTCTGCATTAGGCTCTATCATTCATATGGAATAAATCACCGCCCATCCCCCCATCCCAGCTACAAACCCACTCATATTAAACACTCGATACATGGAACAGTTCGTTTGAGAGTATATTTTCATGTTAAACTATTGACCGATTCACGAACACGAATATGTAAAAACCGATCAAATTACGCTTGCACTTTGAAATCCTACATTAAGACTTTATTTCCCCTCTTTTTGCAGAGAAATTTCTCGGAGAGGATTGAGCCAACGTTGATATAGCTGTCGAATCCCTATGTAACACACATTCTCATTCTCCTCCACGTCAGATATAGCTGTCGAATCCCTATGTAATACACATTCTCATTCTCCTCCACGTCAGATATAGCTGTCGAATCCCTATGTAATACACATTCTCATTCTCCTCCACGTCAGATATAGCTGTCGAATCCCTATGTAATACACATTCTCATTCTCCTCCACGTCAGATATAGCTGTCGAATCCCTATGTAATACACATTCTCATTCTCCTCCACGTCAGATATAGCTGTCGAATCCCTATGTAATACACATTCTCATTCTCCTCCACGTCAAATATAGCTGTCGAATCCCTATGTAATACACATTCTCATTCTCCGCCACGTCAGATATAGCTGAAGAATCCCAATGTAATACACATTCTCATTCTCCTCCACGTCAGATATAGCTGTCGAATCCCTATGTAATACACATTCTCATTCTCCTCCACGTCAGATATAGCTGTCGAATCCCTATGTAATACACATTCTCATTCTCCTCCACGTCAGATATAGCTGTAGAATCCCTATGTAATACACATTCTCATTCTCCTCCATGTCAGATATAGCTGTAGAATCCCTATGTAATACACATTCTCATTCTCCTCCACGTCAGATATAGCTGTAGAATCCCTATGTAATACACATTCTCATTCTCCTCCAGACTTTTCTAAGTCGTTGTTTACTTCCGCTATCCATTTATCTCAATTTTCTCCATGATAGCTATGGGGTCACGCATTGTAGCGCATCAAAATTTAGGTCAATAGCTCAAATGTCGCGATCACTAGTCTGTGGCCTAAATATAAAAAATGTCATTGACAATTTCACTGAAAATCAATTGCATTGTTTCAGTTAAATATTACAGTTAAATGATGTGAAATATGATCAAATATCAAGAGTACATTAAGCTTTTGACAAATAAAAGAGAAACCTATGGAGGTCAAAGGTAGGTCACTGAGGAACTGTGTAAGGAAATGATTCAAAATCACATTTTTGTGAGTGGATACATTATTGGAAAGCGATGTGTCAAGTACCATTACCAAGATTGAGGTCATCAACAAATCATTCAAACATGAAAGACTATTTATTTTATGGACGTAGCCCATATTGCCAATTGAGCTCTTGTTCACATTACAACGAGCGCAGCGCGAGATTTGTCATATAAAACTATCAGTAAACAAACTTAAATATATGTTTAATGTGAAAATCCTTATAAACAAAGGCTCGTTTTTTGAAAGTCAGGAGTTACTATCAATGTAAACAAAAAATGTAATATTATTATCGTCAAATACTAACTACTGCAAGTATTCGTGATGGTGTTTCCTTCAAAATATAGGCAACACGTTTGAATACTATTTAACTGTCACTCTATAATTACCGTAAAAGTTAATATTTCCTACATTTATGTTATGACAATTCCTTTTCTCGTTGCAGATGGTTAAGGAATGAACAAACAAATGGTTAACACATGGACCAGAGGATATACTTTAAATTGGACCCAAGTTCAAGACTCGCGCTGTTTAGGAGGATCTGGAATCGCGTTCTACCGCGTTTCGCGTTCGATCGCGCACATCGCGAACTCATATAGGCAGCGCGTATACACCACATAGACCCTTCTTCAACCTTGCATGCTTTATACAATACTGCTTTCATCCAATATTAACACGTGTACTGTGCATGTTTTTTTGTCATTTGTAATTTAATGTTTTTGTTCTTTTTGTTAGTTTAATGTTGGTAAGCGTTCAAACTTCATGATTACATTTCAAACTTGAATAACGACTATTTATAATTTTTCGAATGACAATTATCAAATGGTAATGGCATGATCAATAATTTGATGCAATCTTATGCATTCCTGAGTAATTCAATAACGATGTTTAGTTTCAGGGAAGGTCTAATATAACGCACATTCTAAAAAACATATTTCCCATTGTAGCAACAACAACAACGACAACCCAAGAATCAACCGTAGCAGAGGAGGTAACCAACACTTCTAGGCATGACATCGAATGTGGATCTGACTATATCCGGCTTAGTATCCCCGCTTCGTTAGTTTATCCCGGTAAGACAGCCCAGCTCCGAGACCCATCGTGCAATGTGACAATCTCTGGTGGAAAGGCGATTGCTGAATTCGATCTTCGAGAATGCGGAACGACCGCTCATTTTACAGACACGTCGATTGTCTATAAAAACGAGCTAATAGTACGCGGCAGTCTAGCAGATCCCTCAATAACATACGAACTTGATGATGGGTTTAACATCCCCATTGAATGCAGCTACCCGCGATCCAAGACCCTAACCGTATCTTATATGCCGCTCCACAGGAATGTTAAGGTGTACGAGCGAAATGTCGGATCTCTGGACATCAACATGAAGCAGTTTCATTCCGAGAACTATGCTAAGCCTTATGACGAGTCGGCGTATCCCGTGGAGGTGGGACTAAGGGATAATGTGTATATGAGTATCGGTGTGACCCACCCAGAGAGCTCAAATCTAGCCGTGTTCCCCGTGTTGTGTCTGGCCACGGGGTCCTCCTCTCCCCTGGATACCACTCTCTCTCACGAGCTGATCAAGGACGGGTGAGTAAACGAATAACCCTGAGAACGGACCCATTCTAATATAGACTTTACGGCAAAAGAAATGATTATAATTTATTTGCTTATTTATTCATAAATAATTTGACAATGCATGTCAGCGTAGCCTCACATGTGATAACAACAATAAATAACAAGCATAATCAAGTATATGCATGCAATATCATTGAAGTAAAAGTTAAGACATAACAACAATAAATAACAAGCATATTCATGTTATATCAATGAAATAAAGTTGAAGCAGTTGTCTTCATATTTGCATAAACCCAGAAAGGTAATTCGTACCACACATAAAATTCTAACAGCAGGATAAAAAAAGTACACAATGCATAACAGTAATATTACCTGAGCAAAATAACATTTAAAAATGGTCATATTATTATGACAGTGAAAAAAATAACTCCAACCTACAAATGGGAATATTTAAACAATTGTACATTATGAAGTTGTTGCATCAGCTTGAACCAACTTTCATGTGTTCAACTGCGTATCACCACTAGAGTCTGGTATAAGACCCCACAGAAACGACGGGTATCTATTTTATTTGGACTGTTCTGAGGTTGTCAGATTCACAGCGCTATTGAACGCGTTGATGGTCGCACTGTTATGAACAACGATCTTAAGGTTAACAAACCTAACCCCTATAAAACATTTTGCTATTTTCAGATGTAAGCGGGAGCAGGGTGTTGTCATGTATCCACTCGATAACCCTGCCGAGGTGCGGTTCAGTTTCAACGCCTTCGAGTTCAGCCAGAGAATAGGTCCAGTCTATGTTCATTGTGAGGTGTTACTGTGCAGTGCCTCGGATACCTCGTCTCGATGTGCCATGGGATGTCTGTCCCACAATAACCGACGAAAACGATCTGCAGTAGACGTGCCATCGCTCCATGATGGCCACTTCGTGTCCGGGGGACCATTCCTTCTCAGTAACAAGCCCGATGAGAAAGGTAAAATATCAGAAAACACTTTACTATGCTGCTCAGACTGTTATTTATCAGCAATGTTCGAACAAATTTGATCAGTATTATATCGGATGATGACTAAATATTTTCTTTGGATTCTATTTAACAGTGACTCTCAGATACAATGGTGTAGCACTGTAGTGGTTGTCAGAACAAAACTAGACATGCATGTAATTGTGCCATATATTATCTCCATACATTTACCTAAGCTAGCGGATACGATGTCTTATCAAAACGAACATGATATCTTTTATAACATCTAGAGGGCATTACAATTTTAGTCGACTCCCATTTGGTCAAACTGTTGTTTGCTTTGGCTTTGAAATGACCATGTTAACAGCTATTGTATACCGACGGTCTAATGGTGTAGAGTAAATATCAAGTAAATACGAAAAACATTAAGTCTCGTGGCAGATGACGTAAAAAGAAATTCATATTGGAAGCCAGTAAGCGTTGCCTCCTCGATGACTTTGCGTTGCTGAGATACAGACACTGCATCAATATGTCTTCAACCTGTGTGTCATTTGACTTCTTGTCAGACACTCCATCCTATTTATCACCAACATTGCCTATCATCCCTACCAATACTCCGGTCAAGTCCTTGCAGGAGATGGACGTGTGTATTCGGATACCACGGCAGTTATTAAAACGATCCCAAATGACACTGGTCACAAAGAAATCAAGAGAAATTTTATGCCCCTTTTTTCTTCTGCCAAAAATTTGTCCTGCTTAAGATAACATAATAAATTGCTACATTACGTAGAATTATGCCATATTCATCTATAAATGTGAAAGGAAATAGTTGCTCATTCATTTCAAAGTTCATCAATATTGGGAGCTACAAGCCCATATTTACCGCTATCTACACAATGATCTCACCAATGGAGAACTTTAGTGTGTAGATTTGTGTTTTGTATTGTGTGCTCCTGAGTAATAGTAAAGTCGAAGATTTGCCTCCCCACCACCAACTATTGGTGACACTCGACAGACAAGACAACCTTTTCTTTAGTAACACTGGAAATTGTATCGGAAGAAATACGAAATAAGTAGGTTTTGGAGCCTCTTTATTAGTTGACAGCAATTGTCACCGGTTTATAATTCGAACCAATCGATATTCGAATTTTTTTTGGATGAATCAAACTTATGTCTAAAAAAGTCTCGAATTATGCAACCATACAATAATGTCACAGAATATGTGAATACATGTTCTTTTTAGTTCAATTTTCATTTGCTTTCATTCCTCCACAGGTGTTATACAGTGTTTTTGTTGTCTTTCAGTACCGACCGTGGTGGTTATCACTGGGGTGGTTGCTGCTGTCAGCATGTTGGTGGCCATTGTCGCGGTCTCTGTCGCTGTGATCACACTTCGCCTGCGTAAAGACAAAATGGTGGAAAGTGCCGACTCTCCAAAATGACAATCGACCAGTTTCCGGCACCCTTGACAATTTTTTTATTATATCTAGCCTATACCCATTGATTCAGATGTACATGATTTCAACTTAACAAAGATGAGAGAGATTACTATTATAAATCCGATGATTTAGATATAAAAGTTAAGAAGTCATGAATACTTTGTACGTCACAATTATGGTCAATGAAATGACATTTTCGCCTATTGTGGGATTATCGATTTGTTAGCTACTTGCTGTAAATATAAAGAATTCTGGACAGTAAATGTTTGTGCATACTTTGAAATTTGAGCGTATTTGTTTATTTTGTTGGATTGTTGATTGTATGAACCATCTCACGTGTATACTCTAACCCTGGCAGTCGGAGGATAAGGGACTTGGCAAATGTCCTAACCTGTATTGTATTCTCTTTGGTTAGATCAGCCTTCCCATATAGCACACCAACATTGACCCAACGTTGGCCCAACGTCTTCACATTGGTTGGCCCAACGTTGGTCACCGACCATAAGCCAACCGCGACCATGGGACAACGGCTGTAATTTGATGCAAAATGTGTCCAGCTGTACATCTGATGAATTAATCCAAATTGTTTGCTTAAATTCTATTGTCAAACACATTTTTATCTCGCCTTACGAAGTAAAGGGGAGATATTGTGAGGGGGAAAAGAGGATGTCGTCGTCGGTGTCGGTGGCGGTGTCGGTGTCGGTGTCCCCTGCCTTGAAATGATAAGGTTTTTGGTTTAGCAAATTCAAAAAAGATCTAGAAAAATTAGAAAAAAAAAAAAAAAAAAAAAACAAATATGAGGGTTGGGTATGCCACCTGGGGGTACTACCCCTGGCTATCATTAGATGATTATGAAACTTGGTACACATGTTTCTTATGATTACAGGGTTTACCTGTGCTATTTTTGAGAAGAAATATTAATTTTTCTCCAAATTATGGCAAATGAATGAGTTTTCTGTTTAGGTGCATTGCACATGTAGGCCTCTACATGTATACATGTACATGGTAAGTTTGCTGTAGTTGTCAGCTGTGATTGGATGATTATGAAACTTGAAACACATGTTTCTTATGATTAGGGGATGTACGTGTGCTATTTTTGAGATGAAATATGAATTTTTCTCCAAATTATGGCAAATGAATGAGTTTTCTGTTCAGGTGAATTGCACATGTAAGCCTCTACATGTATACATGTACATGTGCATGGTGGGTTTGCTGCAGTTGTCAGCTCTCATTGGATGATTATGAAACTTGGTACACATGTTTCCTCTGATTAGAGGATTTAACTGTGCTATTTTTGAGATGAAATATTAATTTTTCTCAAAATTATGGGAAATGCAGAGTTTTGCGTTTAGCTGAATTGCACATGTACATCTGTACGCCACAGTTTGCTGCAGTTGTCAGCTGTCATTGAATGATTATGAAACTTGGTACACATGTTTCTTATGATTAGAGGATGTACGTGTGCTATTTTTGAGATGAAATATTAATTTTTCTCCAAATTATGGCAAATGAATGAGATTTATGTTTCGGTGAATTGCACATGTTAGCCTCTACATCTATACATGTACATATTAAGTTTGCTGCAGTTGTCAGCTCTCATTGGATGATTATGAAACTTGGTACACATGTTTCCTATGATTAGAGGATTTACCTGTGCTATTTTTGAGATGAAATATTAATTTTTCTCAAAATTATGAGAAATGAAGAGTTTTGCGTTTACCTGAATTGCACATGTACATCTGTACACCGCAGTTTGCTGCAGCTGTCAGCTGTCATTGAATGATTATGAAACTTGGTACACATGTTTCTTATGATTAGAGGATGTACCTGTGGTATTTAGGAGATGAAATATTAATTTTTGTTCGAATATTGAGGATTTTGTCTAAGTAATCTGCCAATGATAATGTACGTGTATATACAGGTACACCTGTATATGGAAAGTTTTCTGAAGCTGTCAGCTTTCATTGGATGAGTTTGACACTTGCTATCCAAGTTCAATGTGATTCGAGGATGTGCATGTGCTATTTAAGAAATATGACATTAAATATGAATTTTTGTCCTAATTATTGCAGTTTAGACTTTGTACGTTTCCATTGATAAGGTTTTTGTTGGGCAAAAATTTACATTATAAAACTTGGTGGACATGTTTCATGTTTTCCTAGGCCAGAGCTGTCCTGCAGTAATCCCACACGGGACTGACCTATCCAGCAGTAATCCCAAATGACACTGGCCTATTCAGCAGTATTGTCACACGGGACTGCCCTACTCAGCAGTAATCCCATACGCAACTCAACTATCCAACAGTAATCCCAGACCGGACTGGTCTATTCAGCAGTAATCCCATTTGGGACTGGCCTATCCAGCAGTAATCCCACACAGACTGACCTATCCAGCAGTAATTCCAAATGGCACTGGCCTATCCACCAGTAATGCCACACGGGACTGACCTATCCAGCAGTAATCCCAGACCGGACTGGCCTATCCAGCAGTAATCCCACAAAGGACTGGCCTATCCAGCAGTAATCCCACACGGGACTGGTCTATGCAGCAGTAAATCTCACACGGGACTGACCTATCCAGAAGTAAAATTGCGCTGGACTGCAATATGCAGCAGTAATCCCACATGGCACTGACCTATCCAGCCATAATCCTACATGTACATGGGTCTGACCTATCCAGCTGTAATCCCGCACAGGTTAACCCTATCCAGCTGTAATCCCACACGGGACTGGCCTCCCCAGCCGTAATCCCACACAGGATTGCCGTATGCAGCAGTAATCCCACACGGGACTGTCCTATCCAGCATTAATCCCATAAAAGACTCCTCTATCCAGCAGTAATCCCAGACGGGGCCGGCCTGTCCAGCAGTAATGCTACTTGGGACTGGACTATCCAGCAGTAATAACACACGGGACTGGTCCATCCAGCAATAATCCTACACAGGACTGGCCTATCCAGCAGTAATCTCACATGGGACTGACCAATCCAGCAGTAATCTCGCACTGGACTGCCCTATGCAGCAGTAATCCCATGGCACTGACCTATCCATCGTACATGGCATTAACTTACATGCTAGTAATCCAAAATGGGACTGATGTTATTGTCTGTACCAGATAATCTATTCCAGACATTATTGTCTGTACCACATCATCTATTCCAGACGTTATTGTTTGCTCTACATGTATGCTTTCAATACTGCTGCAACTTCGGCGGATGACCCCGCAAGGCGAGATGTTGGGGTTCTCAGAACGCTTGTTAATCTGTCTAATGGGACCTAATCGAATTCATGTTTATTCTGGATAACTATTACACTAAGTTTATTTATCAAGGCGGTTTAAAGTCCAATTTAAACTTTAAAAACTTGCTAAAACTTGTTCAGCTGAGAATTGTTCGCACTGTGTAGATCACTTCACGGCGGGTGTCTGAGCGAAGTGTCACTGTTATAATTAGAAACAAAAATACGGATGTTTGCATGGTTTTGATCAGAAGGTGGTAGATTAATGTAAATAAGTAGGACTAATAGATAATTAGCTTACCAAAATACTGCGGAAAGCTTTGGAAAGGAAATTTAACCGACAAAAATAATAGTACCCAAGACCAAGCTAAGGCAATCTGTTTAATTTTTCCAGTGCCTCGGAAACTAAATTTTTAATCCTAATATTGAAGCACTTCTATTTATAATTTTGATTTCATTTTTTCACCAAATATTAGACGAAATAGTGAATATTTGAATGAAGAAATAAAAAAAATGACCAATTTTGACTCTCTAACGGCTATCCTTAAGGAATCGTGTCCCTAACATGATTGCCGAACATAATGCCAATGAAACTTCGGTTTGGCTGCGTCAAAATATTATAGGATTATGCGATCACAGATAGATAGATAGATTTCTTGACATCAACACAGTCGTCACTGGCTGATCATACTGTCAATACATGCAACACATACATATGATAGAACATATTATAATAACCAACACACTATAAAGTCTGTTACTAACCGAGTTTCTCGCATTGATCAATAAGTATCGCATTGATGAATAAATATGACTGAATGGACAAGTGTTGATTCGGGCCGAGAGTTGAAGAGGAAATGAAATTTAGCTGTGTTACTGAAATTTACGGTTTTACGAATATCATGCCAATATCTTTGCGGCAAATATTCCTCCAACTTATCAGATATCGCACTCAATGGAACCAGACAATTTATCGTTCATAGTGGCTTGTATTATTTGATCGCTGGAGAGTGTGATACATTTGTTAATGGCATTTTCAATCGCGACGAAAAGATTCAACATTTTTTCTCGCCTTTCCTAGTGAAATCGACATTCTCATATCTCTTCCTAGGAGAATCCGCTCCCATCAACGTATTTTCAGCAACATTGGTCTAATCAGGTAGCTGCTGAGGCATCCATCCACGGTTATATTTCGGTGTCCCATCGGGTCTGACGTTCAATTTGCAGCCGTGTAAATAGAATTCACTGGTATCTGTTCCTACTGTCTTAGCAAGTAGCTGTGGAGGCTTTAGTCCACGACAGTCATCCGGTTTGAAGTTTAATTCGTAAGCGTGGTAGTGGAAGTAACATCCTTGCAATTAGATCCAAGGAGTTGAATTTCAGATTTATAAAGCACTCGCAGTGATTTAGGGTAAGGCTGTGCAAACAAGCATCAAATGACCAAGGACAATAAGCAATGCTATGAGTGGGCTTGATTATAACAATTATGCTGTTAAAATGCTCAAAATGATTAGCTGCAACTACGGAAAGTTATATGAATATTTTCTTGTCAATTAGTTCCGGATCTGTAAAGAAAGATATAGACTTAAGTTCCCTGATCTATGTAGGTTTTATTTTGACCTATGTAAGTCCTGCATCCCAACATCTGATATCGTAGAGCGACAATTCTTTCCAGCTAGTTCGTTATGCATTTTTACATCCTACAAACATGGACTAGCCTTCTTACATGTTCATGGAACCAGTCCAACTCGAACACGGCGATGTTTGAGCGAAGGTCGCTGTTTTACGTTTATATGATAATAGCCATCGCGAAACTATCCCCCGACGGACAGGATTCACGTGACGTACGATATACGAGCACTTTACATGCATGGTTGTTGTTGTTGTACATCTTTTCATGCGCGGATATGACGGACAAGCTCGCTTAACATTGAGACAAGCAAATACGGATTGTCCTTAGATCATACGAAGAAGAGGATGGGGGTAACTTTTGCACTAAAGAAAATAGCAGGTAGAAGATTTGGAGCGCTTATGCGAAGGGAAAGACTGTTTGTCAGTTTTGAATAAGAGTCCTCACGACTCGGTATTTTGTCGTGAAATATCGAAGCACGGAGAAGAGTGAATGGCATATCAACGGCTGACACACTCGCAACTTCTCGGGGATCTCCGGTTTGAGATGTCCCTCGAAGGCCATTGACGCTATATTGGACTATAGCGTGGTCATGTGACGTATGACTAGACCATGTGACCACAACAGCATAGGTATGGCCACTGGACCCCTCTATGTTGAGGAAGCAGGATTTCAGCCCCATTTCACACAAGGTCTGTACCTGATCCTCCATTATACTATTGAGGGGGCAAATTACGTTGACGATCATGGGCCTCTGTTTTTCAAATTTGGCTTGAAAGAGCCACGGAAGCATGTGGAAAATCGTACTTTTACCATAGCCAGTGGGTAATACCGCGATAGTGTCTTCGCCACGATACAAACATTCGAGTGTTTCTATTTGTTTTTCCTTCAAGTCAAATGGGACGCCAATGACTCTCTTTGCCAAGAGGAGTGCTGTTTCGAATGTAATGGGCTGGGGTGAAGATGCCATTGCTCCAAGAACACAAAACAACTGACACAAACTAAACTGAGCAACTTTACATTTCCCACCACGTGTGTTTCGGTCTGTCAGGGAACTGTCAGTGACGTCACGGGAATTATATCTTGCCAATACGTGGCGTGTGTACCATTTAAACTGATGGTTTTCTATTGAAACGTGCTTCGAATGAAAGGAATAAACAGTTTTTAGAATATCTGACGTAAATCAGAGACTCGCAGGGAAATATTTGCTGGTCGGGGATTAAGGCTTCCGCGAGAGTGATTGGGCTTCGGAGCCATGCGTATTAAACCGTTCCGGCGCGTCACATCTGGAGATTCATAGGAAATTCATGTTGTCGTCCCCCGAGCGTAGAATCGGTCCCCTTCGTAGATTTCCGCTCGGGAGTTCCGAATGCGGCTGACACCATCCTCCCCACAGCGCATGCTCCATTTCGCAGGCTCCATTACCATCCCTGCCACCAATGGCGGAAGTTGACCTTTACTACGTTGCTATGACGTATAGGGGAAACCAACCAACGCACGGTTCAGTTTGAATCCGGCCGAACAACTCCTTTAGTGTTGCATATGAGCGAACTACTTTTCATATGCTTTGTCCAGATAAACAGGGAAAATTATCTCCAGATAATTCTTTTTAACGCTAGGTCAACAGAGGTATTATGCAGACTTGAAAAGTAATCGAAATGTTCGGTAAACATCTATTTTACTATATATGATGTCACGTCCGGCGATGTGCGCGAAGGCCCCGAATCCGGTCTAAAAATCTGACTGGTGGCTGGGGTGTTATTAGACCCCCAGCGAGGTGGTTGGGCTGACACCAGGCGTTAGCCAATCGAATCGCTGCTCTGTTCGATCCAATTGCTGGTCCACTTACTCCAACATCCGTCGGGGGTAGTTTCGCGATGGCTATTATCATATCAACGTAAAACATCGCCGTTTTCGGGTTGGGAACCAGTCACCGCAAATCTGAGTCCTTGACTATAGGAAATCATACTATTCCATTTTTTTCTTAACACAACAGGCGTTAAATTCATAAATTTAGGAACCAAAAAGACAAATATTGTGAGCCAGTCAATGTTCAGGGGCAAAAATGGGTCAACAATGCAAGATTTATTTCGCTAAAGACGCGATCGACGATTCGTATTGATACCGTTTATCTTTGAACATTAACCCATCTACGATGAAAGACGAGGAAGGACTCAATCTGAGCACGTGTACTACATGGAACTAACCCATATGCGCGGTTGAATGCTGTGGAAATCAAGACATTCACCTTGGAATACTATGGAATATAACGGGTGAATAATGACTAATGCACTACTAAGATAACATGCTTCTACAGGATCGCTTTGAGCAAATGGCATACCGGTACATTAAGCTGTCATGGGTTAGTTCAACAGGGCACACGACACGAGGACGTATCAGACTTGAGTGTACGAATATTTTGGTTGGTGTTTTTCAGATTTCTTTTTGGTATCCTTCCTGCAGCACAGTTCGTACCAATACTGTCGTACACGTTCTTCTCGCACCGTGAAGAAAAGAAATATGAAGAACCCGTGAAAGGCGTTCAAAATTGTGAACACGTACTCAAAGACGATCTTGGCTCCGTCGACCGCCATGTAACCAAACACCCAACTCAGACCTGGTCAAATAGAAAAATATTACGCTGGCATTATCAAAAGCTTGATGAGTCCGTGAAAAGGTTAGGGAAAACATTCGTTGAGCTAAGTTTATGATATTTTTTTATCAGATAACATCAAATTATACATTCGATAACACCCATTTCAGACTTGTCCAAAGACAATTAGGCTAGAATTGTTAATAGTTCGACCATGATGCTGACGACTACGATTTCGGCAACGTTAACTACATGTACCTTGTTATGGATAGCATCGTCATATGTTTCGTATTTGTTACCTACATTGGCTCGGCATGGATCAGACCTACCTACAGTAGGGGAGATTGGGGTACACTGGGACAATTTTCACCTTTTTGCAAAAATCTCTGTTATTATTGTCATGTGTGTAGTCTTCTATACTCTCGTTATAACTTATATTTAGCATGACATAGTCATGCAAAAAATTCCGAAATATCTCTTATACTTTTCTCCAGAATTCGTTTTTAAAAACGTAAAAAAATGTGTCCCAGTTTGCCCCACTATGGGGTACACTGGACCAACTGGGGTGCGATGGGACAATAATCAAAATACATGTTATATCAAGTATATACTAATATGTTTCATAAGAGTTTAGAAGATTCAACAGCGATGGTTAAGTTAGTTGCTATTTCAGATCCCTGCTTCACATAAAATATTTTCCAGAGGCCGAATTTGAGGAAAAAAATATTTTGTATTGTTTTCATTCCAACGAAAGCAATTGACTTTGAAAGTGCTAGTAAAACTCATCAAATCTGATAGGGTTAGCAATTATTATAATCTAGGAAACAGAATAATGCATTTTGATACCATTTTAGGGTCAAAGAAAATTTCACCATTT
This sequence comes from Hanleya hanleyi, assembly GCA_036873755.1. NCBI lineage: Eukaryota > Metazoa > Mollusca > Polyplacophora > Lepidopleurida > Hanleyidae > Hanleya > Hanleya hanleyi. Next base: position 16,886 of record JAVTVY010023688.1, read on the forward strand.
GATTACTATTGTCCCAGTGTGCCCCAGCAAAAGTGTGCCAGTCCGCCCCAGGTGCATGATATTTTCCATTTTATGAAAAAAACTAATACATACATCTGAGATAATAAATCTTTTTAATTTAAATTGCACCTTTGTCCATCCTTTCTCAGTAGTAACAAAACAGCAATGAAGTACTGCTGAAAACTTGATATAACAAAATATCATCCTTACTCCTCAGAATTTACTTGGACTGCTCAAAAACAGTTTTTTTGCTCGTAATTTTTTACCAATGATAGTTTTTATATGTAATCAATATAGGTGTTGTATGGGGGTGGTAGCTTTCTGATGATAATATTGTGATGTACTTCCTGTACTTAACAAAGGAGCTAGATGGCTTGTCCCACTGTGCCCCATGTCCCACTGTACCCCAATCTCCCCTACGTAGATATTGAGGTATATATTTACCCAATAACAGAAAACAGGCAATGGCAGCTAGGAGCCTAAGCTTGGAGCCTTTAGATGAAGTTTGATTGTTCCTCATGACCATCTTTGAGCGACAAGTGAACGACCAGATGATCCGGACAAATGTAACTATGTTAATGAGAATAATAACACCCACAGGTAGCATGAAGGCGAAGTACGAGGTGTACTGATCCATCCAGCAGCTAAAATTAAAATAAGAACACCAAAATTTAATTAAACCTAAGCATTGTTCCAGGAGATAAATTGTATAATTTCATGTAAATCGAATCAACAAGACGGAATCTACTCATTTTCAGAAAATCAGACTGAAACATATCGAAAACACAATGGCTACAGTGCTGATACTCTGACGGTACACACCGGAATATCCAAGACCACGCAATTTGCATCATGGGTCAGACACAGAGCAGTTCCTGTTGATCGACTGAATTCCGGGGACACTTTAACGACTGCTCCTCTCGGATAAAGCGCGTCCTGGATCATGATCATTTAGACCAGAGGCCACGGCCACACTTGATCCCATCGGCCTAGTGTGAACTTGCCGTCCCTTTCACATGAGCAATATAAATCTCTGGTATAGACAGATGAAGGGCATTCAATAAGGGGAAACAGAAGTAGATAAAAGGGGCGGGCACCCACCAACCACCCGCTCTGATAAGACGAGCATTAAAGTGGCTCTCTATTATGTGTAAGGAAATGTTCACATGTATTGTTGGTTAATGTAAAATGTTAAAGGCATAGTACGATAGGCCCAGGTGTATTATACAGACAAGGGACATATTTACCAAATACAATAACATGGGTCTGTGCCTGATAAATTGAAACCTTTTGGGGTTGCAATTATCCCAATATTGCAGACAACACACAAATTTCAGCTTCTACCAAAGACATATTGGAGATATATATGCTCAAATACAATATATGAGGGTCGGGTGAGGGCTATTTTGGAAGATAGAGGGTGCAGCTCGGCGACCTGGGGATGGGGACATGCTCTCCTTGAGGGTAGTGGTAGATGTGCTGACACGAAAGCAATAGAAAGCTCCCTGTACATGAAACAACCACACTGACAACTGTATGCCATCAGGTCGGTCCGAAAAAACACAAGGTGGAATTCAATTCAATTCAGGAAACTAATCATATACATAGTGTGCAATCAAACTTTAGGAACTCAGTTGTAATTAATATAGTAAGTTACAGGTGTGGACACAAATGGTTCCTGCAGAAGCTTTAGGGTAAATCATATGATGTGAGATACAATTATTTGATAGCAAAATTGATAGAAATGTTGTCCTTCATTTAAGATGACACGAATTTCAAAAACCAGGGGTTCAGTACTGCGGGGATTTCCCCGCCAGTTATTTCATATTATACTTCTGAAATAAAATATGGTTCATGCAAAAGTTTTAGGGTAAATCATATGATGTGCAATAGAATGATTTCATAGCAGAATTGAAGGAAATGTTGTCCTTCATTTAAGGCGACACGAAATTCAAAACTAACACGGTTCGGTACTGCGGGGATTCCCCCGCCAGTTATATCATACGAGTGCTCATTCACCTCTATGGGTTCATTCACCCCCATGGGTTAGTTTATAGGGATAGGGAGATCGCGTGCCCTTTCTATACTACTCATCGCGCATGCTCAGTCGACCCATTCTACTGTAGGGTGCAAGCCTGGCCCATGGAATCTCAGGTAGCCAAAACCCCAGGTCTCGCCTCAGCCTATCCCGCGCCACACCTATAGGGATAGGGAGATCGCGTGCCCTTTCTATACTACTACTCATCGCGCATGCACAGTCGACCCATGTGGATGTATTTTGTTATGTTGCCATAGAAACCACAAAAACCACCAAAATGTCTCAAATTTCAATAGGCTTGTGCTTTACCACCCAACAATGTTGTATACCAAATTTGAAGTCTCTAGCTGCAACGGTTCAACTTTGAGAGCGGTCACGTCACCATGTGGATATTTTTCGTTATGTTGCCATGGAAACCACAAAAATCAACTAAATGCACCCAATTTCAATAGGCTTGTGCTTTACCACCCAACAATGCAGCATACCAAATTTGAAGTCTCCAGCTGCAACGGTTCACCTTTTAGAGCGGTCACGTCGTTATATAGATATTTTTCGTTATGTTGCCATGGAAACCACAAAAATCAACTAAATGCGCCCAATTTCAATAGGCTTGTGCTTTACCACCCAACAATGCAGCATACCAAATTTGAAGTCTCCAGCTGCAACGGTTCACCTTTTAGAGCGGTCACGTCGTCATATGGATATTTTTCGTTATGTTGCCATGGAAACCACAAAAATCAACTAAATGCGCCCAATTTCAATAGGCTTGTGCTTTACCACCAAACAATGCAGTATACCAAATTTGAAGGCTCTAGCGGCAACGGTTCACCTTTTAGGGCGGTCACGTCGTTCATCCAGCCAGCCAGACAGAGTGACGACATGATCCCATCCGGCATACATGCCGATGGGATAAAAAAAAATTAAAAGCAGATACAACCTAAATTGACAAGAGAAATTTTTGCCTCAGGGAATTTTACAGAGGCAACTGTAAGTCTACTAGTCTAGTAATTTTCATCAAGCTAATTTCCTAAGATACGCATTTAGTATCTTCTGACTCACAGAAATAATACATTCTGTATTACGGATACCCTAATTAATCTACCCATGGACGTGATGCATTAGAGCATCTTTTGTATTGGACGATTTCCTGTCTTGAACAATCTTTCGTTGTTCGAAATTGTTACATCATGAACGAGTCATTCTGGTTCACTAACGCCTAACGCTGTTCCGATTGCAGACGAAAACACAACAGGGTTTCAGGCCTAGGGTCAAGCATGGCTTGAAACGTAAGATGAGAGTGAGTGAGTGAATAGGGTTTAACGTCGCTTTCAACATTTTTTCAGCTATATCACGACGGGGAAGGGAAGGGAGGGGAGGTGGAGGGGCGGGGGTACCTACTTGTAACAGAGCAGATCTAATGCTGCCATTTTATAGTGCTGTCCCACCGAAATATCATGCCTTAGGCAGACATGACACCCCACTCAGTCACATTATACTGACACCGAGCGAACCAGTCCTTGTTCTATCCTCTTAATGCTGAGCGTAAGCGAGGAAGCAACAAGTTCCATTTTTCAAGTCTTTGGTATGACCCGGTCTGGGATCGAACCCAGTACCTACCGCTTACGAGGCCGCCGCTCTACCATTAGGCCACCGCAGTGCGGTTCGTAAGATGAGAGGAGTCTCAAACTACCGTTATATGTATGTGCTATAATGCCCTCTTTTAAGCGCACGAACTGTGACTTTTTGCGCGTTCCTGCCTTCAGTCATAAGTTTATACACCACATTTTCCCATAATATTCAGTACAGATCTCTGACCGGAGATATATATCTTTTAAATAACCAGCACTTCAATGTTCTAGTAGTGGCACCGTTGGATCTCTGTCTCAATATAGGGCATGGTGAACTGACCAAGTATTATCTTGTCCCAAACCAATATAAATCCATAATGGCTCCTTAGTCATTATTGGTGGATAACCCTACCGTTGCCGTTCTGTGGAAGTCATAACAGCAATAACATAAGGTAACATTTCCATGATCTTGTACTGTTAGGCTTGCAGGCAGATTCGACCTACAGTTGTTTGTTTGTAGACATTCTTTTTTTTATATACAAACTGTATTATATCAAATCAGAATTTCGGGATTAGAGAAAGAAAGTGACCCCTGTTCATAAAGGATCTATCCTTGGTATAGGACAAGCTTGCTTTCGTATCCTACCAAGACAGCGAGGCTGGATTCTTGTCAGGCGAGAAAAACAGTTCGACGCCAGGCACAACATGAATTTGCTACCCAGGGGGGCTATTCGATAGCTCAACGATGCTCTCCGTACAAAAATGAGCTATACATCCAGGAATATGCCGGTCTTTGGGCCAGCTGACATCGAGTCTCGTGGCGTCCGGTCAGTAACGTATTCCCTATGCAACATAATAATTGTAACCTTGTGAAACCAATGATAGTTTAGTCCCCATTTGGAAGGGTCGATAAGGATGTCGTTCGACACTTTAGATGCGTTTGGGTCTGAGTTATACGAGAAATACAAGAAGCTTATGATCGATAGAATAAACACGTACACTTTAGGAACAGTGTTCCCGTCACCTCTGTAGTACAGCTGATTATTGATGGATAGAACAACCACCACGGGGACGATCGGCATCCCTGTATAATTACAGAAATATTAGATTAGGATTGTATATTCTATCATAATACGATTAATTGATGGATAGAACAACCACCACGGGGACGACCGGCATCCCTGTATAATTACAGAAATATTAGATTACATGTAGGATTGTATATTCTATCATAACACTGTTAATTGATGGATAGAATTATCACCACGGGGACGACTGGTGTCGCTGTATAATTACAGAAAGACCAAATTATGATTGTACATTCCATCATAAAACTGAATAGATCCCGCAAGTATCATAACAACATTTTACTGTGCCATTCCAGAACAAGAATGGTGATTAGTGACAGTTCTGTGACACGTCGCGGTATTGGTCTATTTAGAAATTCGATTAGATACCAAGGATCATGACAGTCGAAATATACTAAGAAAAGCGTACAACCCATCCTAAAATATCTCCTGTCTAAAAATGACACACGATTATGTCCTTATTTCTTGTGTTACAGTTGCTTAGATTTATATTATGAGCGGTGTCATTCGAAATGGTATTACGATTATTGTCACAGGGAGATTATTTGTAGAAACCTACTGTCGGTTCACACGCTTACCTCAACATCAATTTATCTCCGTAATCACAGGAATTATTCCATATTAATATTATGCAAACAACAGTTTGTATTTGACAGTTTAGAATTTAGGTATAACACATGTCACTTTGCAGATCTCATCGAGTACGGATAGTTTATATTTTGTGAAATGATTTACGACGATGGCAGGTCACCATATTAATCCACACGTTTTCTTTTTACTTACCCCAGGCAACGATCATGGCTTTGCGCATAAAGCGCGGTATATGAGTTCCCATGACTTTCACATATCGTAGGTAATGTATCTCAGCCTCCACAAGCATCCACATGAAACTGGCCAGGAGGAAATAATGAAGACAGATGGCAACAACCTTACAGCCAGTTCTGCTGTGGAGATGCTTTTGACTGAGGATCACTCCGACCAAGAACAGAACCCAGGAAATGAGCAGAGATAGCGCCAGATTAAAGAAGACTTTTTGAGGGTTACTGGTTCGGAAGCTCCTGAAACAACATTGTCAGATCAACAATAATTATGTTTTTGGTGTAACAACTTTGATGAGGAAAGCCTACTGTATTTAATTGCCAGTTACGGCCAGCATATCCTCTCGCTCGCGCGTTATTTCATATATAAATGGCTCACTTTAACTATCAACCATATTGAATTAAGATCCATAACGTGAATGTCGTAAATTGTGTAATTCCTTACAAACCCCATGTACTTCGTTATCTTCATGGTGTTGATATGAACAGTCACAATCAAAGCTTGCCTCAGCTGATACATCATTCTCTAGATACCGACTCTCCACCCCCTCTATATCATATAGATTAAGAATACTGATCTCCACCCCCTCTATATCATATGGATTAAGAATACTGATCTCCACCCCCTCTATATCATATGGATTAAGAATACTGATCTCCACCCCCTCTATATCATATGGATTAAGAATACTGATCTCCACCCCCTCTATATCATATGGATTAAGAATACTGATCTCCACCCCCTCTATATCATATGGATTAAGAATACTGATCTCCACCCCCTCTATATCATATGGATTAAGAATACTGATCTCCACCCCTCTATATCATATGGATTAAGAATACATCTCCACCCTCTATATCATATGGATTAAGAATACTGATCTCCACCCCCTCTATATCATATGGATTAAGAATACTGATCTCCACCTCTATATCATATGGATTAAGAATACTGATCTCCACCCCCTCTATATCATATGGATTAAGAATACTGATCTCCACCCCTCTATATCATGGATTAAGAATACTGATCTCAATATCATATGGATTAAGAATACTGATCTCCACCCCCTCTATATCATATGGATTAAGAATACTGATCTCCACCCCCTCTATATCATATGGATTAAGAATACTGATCTCCACCCCCTCTATATCATATGGATTAAGAATACTGATCTCCACCCCCTCTATATCATATGGATTAAGAATACTGATCTCCACCCCCTCTATATCATATGGATTAAGAATACTGATCTCCACCCCCTCTACATCATATGGATTAAGAATACTGATCTCCACCCCCTCTACATCATATGGATTAAGAATACTGATCTCCACCCCCTCTATATCATATGGATTAAGAATACTGATCTCCACCCCCTCTATATCATATGGATTAAGAATACTGATCTCCACCCCCTCTATATCATATGGATTAAGAATACTGATCTCCACCCCCTCTACATCATATGGATTAAGAATACTGATCTCCACCCCCTCTATATCATATGGATTAAGAATACTGATCTCCACCCCCTCTATATCATATGGATTAAGAATACTGATCTCCACCCCCTCTATATCATATGGATTAAGAATACTGATCTCCACCCCCTCTATATCATATGGATTAAGAATACTGATCTCCACCCCCTCTATATCATATGGATTAAGAATACTGATCAGCGATACGGATTAAATATTTGGAACATCATGACGTCTTGCTGGCATAACTGAAATTGCTGACTGATTCGCCCTTACAGGAAACAAGCCTATGTATATTACGATTGCTTTTTCTTCATTTGGTGTTAAGGCTGCTAGGTATTTGGATGATGGACGCGAAAATTATGTAATAGACGACGGCTGACTATCGAATGACGAACTAGACGCTTGCCGTTTTTGCTATCTCTTCAACACTGAAAAAATATCATTGATATTCTCCGACCTGTATAGCTGTATCATATCGTTCATGTAGACGAAGTTCCCCCGCAACGCAACGGTTGGTAGTTCTCTCTGGGTACTCCGGCATCCTTCACCAACCAAAAACTGGCTGTCACCATATGAGTGAAATAAGCTTGAGTGTGACGATACAGCTCACTAATCTCCAATGTACGAGTTGTCACAGCGAAACATCATAGCTCTCTAGATTTGTATCTAATACCGCTTATGCCGGTGCTAGGGGCCGTGTGGTCATATCATCCAAGTTGCCACATGAACAGGTACAATAAAAGCGTACCTGAGATACAACACATATCACGAATCGTTAGATTCTTGGTATTTGCTTTAGAATAGGTTAACCAGAAGACTATTCTGTGAAGTTATGTGACGCAGTCAGTATGTCGGCACCTCTTCCCACTTCCCTTAAAGGTGTTGTAAGTTTTTCCTGTATATGGCGATATTCTGCTGGTGGACGTTTCGTCCCCGAGGCCCGCCCCCTGTAGAGACCTTTTGGTCTTTGATATATGTTGGCATTTGTGGGAAGTTGATGCTGCGTCGACATCGGGCCTTACAGACTAGTCTTTTGTGTTAAATGCCGTCATTTACATCTGACGACGATACAGCTCACCAATCTCCAATGTACGAGTTGTCACAGCGAAACAGCTCACCAATTACTAGTATACGAGTTGTCAGAGCATTTCCATCATAGCTCTCTAGATTTGTATCTAATACCGCTTATGGCGGTGCTAGGGGCCGTGTGGTCATATCATCCAAGTTGCCACATGAACAGGTACAATAAAAGCGTACCTGAGATACAACACATATCACGAATCGTTAGATTCTTGGTATGTGCTTTAGAATAGGTTAACCAGAAGACTATTCTGTGAAGTCATGTGACGCAGTCAGTATGTCGGCACCTCTTCCCACTTCCCTTATATGTGTTGTAATTTTTTCCCGTATATGGCGAGATTCTGCTGGTGGACGTTTCGTCCCCGAGGCCCGCCCCCTGTACAGACCTTTTGGTCTTTGATATATGTTGGCATTTGTGGGAAGTTGATGCTGGGTCGACATCGGGCCTTACAGACTAGTCTTTTGTGTTAAATGCCGTCATTTACATCTGACGACGATACAGCTCACCAATCTCCAATGTACGAGTTGTCACAGCGAAACAGCTCACCAATTACCAGTATACGAGTTGTCAGAGCATTTCCATCATAGCTCTCTAGATTTGTATCTAATACCGCTTATGGCGGTGCTAGGGGCCGTGTGGTCATATCATCCAAGTTGCCACATGAACAGGTACAATAAAAGCGTACCTGAGATAAACACATATCACGAATCGTTAGATTCTTGGTATGTGCTTTAGAATAGGTTAACCAGAAGACTATTCTGTGAAGTCATGTGACGCAGTCAGTATGTCGGCACCTCTTCCCACTTCCCTTATATGTGTTGTAATTAAACCAAAGTCTCCCCCCACATCAACAAGTATATATAGTAGACCCCTTTTCTCTTACAAGACCCTGAACCGGGAGTAATTCACAGACACACCTTCTGGTCCTGGAAAAGAAAGACGGGACTGTGGATATCTGTATATAACAATGATTAACTTTAGCTACAGCCTGCTGTCTCCAGAATGCACGAAATGCCAGTCATTTCTCTAATAATCCAATCATACCAGTTCTATACACACATGACACAGTATTTCTATAAATATTATTGTGACCGCTGATTTTCTTTCACAATTTGACTCATTTAACCCGATGAGTTAAAGTTTAAGCACATTTGAACTGTTAGAAGATAAGATAATCAACATCATGAAGTTCATGTCACTGAGTCCGTATCAATGATCAGATTTCCTTAATCCTAAAGATTCTCCAAGTCCCTATCTAGCGTGTTCTGTCCAAGTCCCTATCTAGCGTGTTCTGTCCAAGTCCCTATCTAGCGTGTTCTGTCCAAGTCCCTATCTAGCGTGTTCTGTCCAAGTCCCTATCTAGCGTGTTCTGTCCAAGTCCCTATCTAGCGTGTTCTGTCCAAGTCCCTATCTAGCGTGTTCTGTCCAAGTCCCTATCTAGCGTGTTCTGTCCAAGTCCCTATCTAGCGTGTTTTGTATGCCAGTCACGCTTTGATTGCGTCTGTTCATATCAACACCATGAAAAAGTTAGTTATTTGTTCATACGGTCCCTACCCCCAGTTGGGTGAAGTTACGACACATAGTGACAAACATTTTGCATGCTTCGATCATACTTCGCCATCAGTGTGTGATATTTATCACCAAATTTGAGAAACTCTGAGTGAAGATGATTGATATTATTCGGTGTAATTCTGCTCGAGCCGGTGCTAGGGGCCGTGTGGATACTTCACATGAACATCTGTAATAAAAGCGCGGCTGAGATACTAACGCTACGTTTGAGAATCCACCGTATTCTCGGGTCTGAATGTGAGGTGCCGAGGGAAGCTTTCCTGTAGAGTTATATGACTGCTTTTTAGTCGCCAGACGTCGTTAATTTTTCCCACCTCTTTCATATCGCTCCAATTTATAGCCTTGCTGAACTAGTAATTTGTTTGAAGCATTTTACCGGCATAGCCTTGGCGAATCAGTTTCTGCAAAAATGTTTTGTGACGTTCATCGAAACGAGACATGTATAGTCGAGATATGTGTTGATCATATGCAGGCCCTTCTAGGGTATTACTCTCTAGGGAGGGATGGTTAACAAGCACGTCTGTCTTGTAGGATTGGTCGCAAGAGAACGTCCTATTCGTCTTTATAAGGGTGCACGTCTGAATATGGTATCACACTTAAACTATCGGTTACATTTTCTGTAATTTCAGTGAAGGTGGATATATTTGCCTAAAGGACTCACCTTTAGGCTATAAAGATTAACCAAAGGAAACATTTGAAATGAAATACAATATGATTGTATGGTATATATATGATACACATATGTCACTCAAGGTGTCCACATAACCAGCCCCCTTATCAGCGAGACTGAGATAAGAATGATACAGAAACTCCAATTGATTCTTGAAATGTTGACCGCTTCTCTCTTGCAGGAAACTAGCCTATGTTTATATATACTATAAGTGCGTTGTTTTTCTAGTTGCTAATGGTGTTATAGTAATTAGATTTTGGATTATGGACGCAGAAATTCTTTGATAGACCACGGCAGAATATTTAATGACGGACGCTTGTATTTAGGTACATTGAAGCTAGACCTTTGACATGTAGGTAATGTGGACACGCAGTTATTTACCATGTTTATTGTATGTTGTCCAATAACTTCACATGATATATTCTTTCAGGGTGGTGCCCTCGTTTCGATTGGAAAATTGAATGACATTTCCCCAAGAAATGACCGTTGGGTAATAAATTGCAATAGAACAATGACTACTGAAACAACGTACATGTTTTCGACATAATTTCTAAACGATTCTAATGGAATGTAAACACACCTGAGCGAGAGGAAGAGCAAGACGGTCAATCCAAGTCCAAGTATAGAGAGCGATAAACCAACTAGGGTTAGTAGTGACAACATTCTCTCGTGAATAGGCTCCTCCTTTCCACCCAGGTCCTAGGTTAAATATAGCGGATACGGTTTAAATGTGATACATTTTATCGCAAGATTGGTATTATAATGGGCTATCATGTTACTAAGGGAGTAGATCACGTGCATTTCCATTCGATTATGGAAAAATTTCACGGCCAATTACGGAACTTCCCAAAACAGATCAAATGTCCACATTCAAGAGTCCAAAAATCTCAAAATAGGATAATATTGAACAAAGGATTGATACACGACACAACAAAACCATTTATGCGCAGTACTAGCGGTTTCATAAATGATTGGTCTGGTCAGATCCAAAGGTTGGACATGGCATGGTGCTTGTGGAGTTGATTGTGGTACAAAAAGTCAACTATATTCACTTTTAACAAAGGGCAACCTGAATAAATGCCTTGCAGATCAACCTCACGAAGTTTCTCATCCCCACCCAAATTCTCCTCCTGGGCTCTATTTATCTTTTATGTAGCTAGGTAAATTATGGTAACCCCCATTCGTATTTTATATTTCACAAGAAGTTTGATTTGGTGATACCTGATGGGTTGTTCCGCTGTAGGATTATGCCATTTGGAATGAAAAATGCACCCGCCAACTCCCAAAGGTTCATTAATCCGGTCATAGGCAGATTGAATCATAGTGTGGCATACACTACACCATACAGTACTAAAATGCTATAGAGAAAGAATAAATCAGCAGGTAGCGGCAATGGGACTCACTACATGTACCTCTCTGAACCGTGAAGCTGATCATATCTGTTGCGCTGTGCTGGCCCATAGGCTTAGCATCGTGATTTGTAACGATACCTGAGCACGGAAGCTTACCATTAGAAGCTTACCATTAGAATCGCAAAATTGGTCAGATGATTACATAGGCAAATATTACGTCCCTCCTCAAATCCGGCGAGATAGCAGCCTTTTGACGACCAGTCCCCTCTCCCGGAGTTCAAGGTGAAATCCCAAAATACACATCTATCTGATGCTGTTGTTCGAGTACCATGCTGTTAAATGCATAAATATCTTGTTAGGAGATAGACTATGTGAGCTTAGCCGAAAAGGAGTACCATGGAACATGTTTAAAAGTACCATACATGGCGATGACATAAATATATGTCGAAATACTGATTTACTAAATGCTTTTCGCTTATATTTTCTAAGTCACCCTCGGCCTGTAAATTATACCAGTTAATCAGTGGATCCCAACTCGTATAATGCTATCATAGTAGCAGCTGTAAAATATATAACTGCTATACTACGGGTACCTTTTTCAATGGCTGAAACACTAAACGAACGCTGTCATTTGCTGATTGAATTGCCAAACTCGTTCGCCCGAGATTGGCAGACACGATGCGACTGTTGACAGACCAGTCCATATCCTGTTTGTATTGTGGAGGAACCTGGAAAAGTTTGTCTTCACTATGAATGACAAACGACAGTCTCAGTTTCTCGGGATAACCTGAAACATAATATATTTTGATTAATGGTCAAGAGAGGTGATTACATCATTCCCAACATCTCGAATCGTTAATACACGTCACCTTACTTAGGAGATGTCCTGGCCTGTGATTGATTGATTTTTGTATTCTTGAATCACGCCTCCGTTTAGCATCAGTGAGCATGATCGGCTATGCAACAAGAGAAAACGGCGATTCTATATGATCATAAATCACAGGATAGAGGGATATTGATACGGCAAACAATAACACGAACCCATAAACTCTCGCTGATGCCTTGTTAGTCCACCAATCAAAATGAAATGAATCATAAACGGCAATTTGATGAGGCGTTTCTCCCGTGTGTTACGGATTTTCTACCCGAAACCACTGGTGCAAAACAACATTTGAGTTTTGTTTTTGCCAATACACATATACGGGAAAAATGTGTTTATTTTGATAAGTGATATTCAGATATTAGCTGGCTCACATATACATCAGCAGAAAAAAGCTGGGACTCTGAGATGGATCGCTCAACGAACTGGAGGGGTAGTCATATTAATAAAATTATGCGGTTATTCCACGGCCGATAACTTCCGATCATGCGCGATGTAAATCACCGCCGAGATTAGCCAAGAAAACTAACTGATCTGAAAGCTAAACTAACTTCCCCATGACCAGGATTCAATCAACTTACTGCGATTAATTGCAGTTTTTACTACAGAAGAATTCAGGTAGATGGCTGTTTCAATCAGACCGTAATCATACAACGGGTAATCATCGAAAACGGTGACCAATTTTCTGTTCGCAAATTCATTAGTGGAATGGTTCCTGAGCAATTCTGTGATGTTATCCGTGCTAAGGTCTGAAACAGCTTCGATGCCGGTAACAAGAAGATCGTAGTCAAGATCCCACATCTGTACTGCTACATGCCGGTATATTTGGGTGAGATTGGTTCTAGTCGACAAATTGGCCTGTACGGTGTATTTCTCCAAGGATTCGACGATTCTGCGGAAGAATTCCAATATAAACAAATGTATAAGAAAGAATGAACATTTTCTGCTTGCCTATATAATTATTTCAGATGAGTAATATTTAATAATTAATAAAGTTTATCATAAATACAATTACATGATAAACCAATTTATTCTATTGCCGGAACCGAGGGGAGGTGTTGCATCGTCGGGTTATGTCCCTTAGTTACAATCCTCCAACATCCGGGTATTCCTTTTCGGATATGCTGACCATCAGAGCAGATGGCTTTCTGGAAGGAAATTGTTATCAGAAAATTTTGCGATAATCTGTTTATTTGGAAGTGCTTCGTCTATAGATATGATTTTCAACATTGTATAGCTGAGATATACTGGTATATTACGGTCAGATGGTTGAGAAAATTCTTTAAACAGTTAGATTGGTTGTGAATTTCACCCGACATACCCCCCCGCAATACCCCACTCTTCGACCTATTACTCCTGTCGGACAACGGCTATGTAATAAATGTAATATTGTTGAAGATGAAATGCATTTTGTAATGTCCTGCAAAAAATTTGCAGATAGTCGATATGTACTATTTCAGTATGTGGTAAGAGAATATCCGGCTTTCATGAAATTAACAACTGCTGATAAATTTATTTTCATAATGTCATGCCGTGATAGTCCAACAATAATTAATACAGTGTGTTCAACACTCCTGAAATGGTACAGAAATGATAGCTAGTGACTGTTCTTTACCAAAGCTATATTCACGTTCAGATATACGCGTTCATGTATATAGATTACATGTGCTTCTGTTTTGCATTTCAGTATTTTACTGTTCTACTGATTTTATTTACTCTTGTACTCTGCCATATCTGGTGTTCGTACAATAAAATCTTGAATCTTGAATCTTGAATCTCTGTCCACCAACACTCGTACCATTCCTCTCTTAATTTAATTCTTAGTATTTTGGCAGATCTGTGCCGTGTAGTGGTCTCGGATATGGGCAATCCTGCTCTGGTGCAGATTGATATGCGATCCAGTGCCGCGGACAGGCGACAACAACAACAACAGCAGCAACAACATGCTACACCCGTCACCATGCAGCAGGATCGATCTTGAAGTTGAAGTCGGCGAAAGCTGCCGCGGTGAATGCCTTCCACAAGATCAAGTGTTGGGAGGTCCAGCTCTCGGTCGCGGAATGAGAGGGGTCAGGAATTCAGCTGCTTGGGTTACGGTTGGCCTACAGTTTGTCTGTTGATGGTGCAATTGTGCAGGTGAGTTGCAATATCACAGGCCTTGAAATATGAAAATGGAAATAGAGCGGATGGGAGCTCTTGTGTGAATATTTTTGAGAGATTTGCAAGATAAGATTTAGGAGGGATAACTGTTATTCTTAAAAGGAAAAGCATATTTTGGGGATATTTAAGGAGAGGGAACTGTCACTCTCCCGGAATCAAGGAAGGATATAGTGGTAGATGGCAGAGCGTGATCACTCTCCAAGGCGTGGCTGCATCATCATGTGCTCAAGGATATACATGATATAGGCATGTAGTCTGAAATGAATTTGTTTAGGAGTTAGATGAAACGAAGTTTTCATCAGTTTTTGGGCTGGTTTATTTGCATCATAATATGTTGTGATTTTATTATCACTTTCCGCAGTGTGCCACTCAAAGGCCAGTTAATAAGGGATAACAAGCAGTCGCTGATGAAACAAGAATAAGGCAAACTGCTATGAACTATTTCGAATATTTTATCTGCACTAACTCAGTGAAATCTTGAGAGATTTGCCTGGGCTTATTTGTCCTGGTTCATGGGTGGCTAGGGTGGTTGTAGCTGCCATTTGGCCAGTGTTATTTTGATATGAGAATCCAGGTAACCCCCAGGGTGCAGCATTCTTTTGGATACCCTAGATTTTGGACAGCCTAAATCATACAGACATGACAGATGTAACATGGCAGATATAGAAAATGGACTGCATAGGGACTAAACTGGAGAAAGAGAGCAATTTTCAGACCTTGGTGTTTAAAAATAGCAGCAGAGGCTCGAGCTGTGATTAGCTCTTCGAAGAGATAGCTGAGGAGTGATTTCGGTGACATGAGGAGTGATCACAATATTGTTTCATAAAACTTTTATTTGTCTGGGAATCTTTATTCGCTCTCTTGATATCAATTTCAGGGAAATGATGGGGAATGAGAATTATCACGCCCTCAATACAAAGGGCCTGAATTTTGGA
Organism: Hanleya hanleyi; assembly: GCA_036873755.1. NCBI lineage: Eukaryota > Metazoa > Mollusca > Polyplacophora > Lepidopleurida > Hanleyidae > Hanleya > Hanleya hanleyi. Next base: position 32,539 of record JAVTVY010023688.1, read on the forward strand.
CACCCATATTAAAATGCTTGGCTATTAAAAAATAGTCTGGTGTAGCCTGATTATTGTTTTGGAGGCGGATGTCGCCTGTTCCATCCAATTGCTAAGCTCAAATTTATTCTCGCTGGTACGCTAAATGTTTATTTCTCGCCCATCGATTCAAAATCAATTATGTGATATTGAAGTGAGACGTTGGGAAGTTTGGATCGACAGGGTTTCGAAAAGTAAAGCTATGGGCAACTGATTGGCTGGTCGGTGACTGGCATACAAGTTGTATTAATAATCATATTCATCAGTCTATCATTATGATGATCCATAGCTAGGGTGGATGGGAAAACAGCAGATCTCCCATGACATAAAACTGATGTGAGTGATAGGGAGATAGAAAACACTCACTCGATCATTTAAATACCGTTTGCTGTATGTGAGAGAAGCCAATTAATAGCTTTTGGTAGTTTCGGTTCAAGGGAGGTAATTCATGGAGTGTCAAACAAAATCGGATCATGCCCATGTGGGAAAATTGTGGCACTCTGTTGTGTAGGTTGGTCCTTCAAGGTCAGAGTTTGTAAAGCTAACGTGGTGGCGCCCATATTGTATGAGAATACAGGCATATGAGAATGGATAATTGGAAAGGATACTTGAAGCCTAATATAACTGGCAGCTATGCAAGGTGTCTATCATTGGATGTGTGATTCAAATATGGGTGTAAAACCAGCGGTTTGGGGGAAAAATGGTGACAGAAGTTACAATGCATGAAACAGATGCATGATTACCATATTGCACCGTACGTTTTAGAACATCGAGAAATTCATCGGATTTACAATGATTGTGTGCCTGTGAAGATTTGTCCACAGTGTGGTCAAGTCTGAATGAGTGGTCTGACATCACAAAGTCACGAAGGCGTATAATGTGTGTATTAACAGGGGAAATCATGTAAAGTTATGGATGTCCAGATGCCAAGTTAGGAGTATGGTATGAAATTATGTTAATTTCAACCTCGGGGTGCCGGTTTGACAAATCATTATTATATGATGGTTGAGGATATTATATTCAAAGTGCGCGAAGCCTGGATAACTAGTATAATCTTGAATGGGTAGAATTTCAGCAGTTAACAACTCCACTCACAAGATCATGATGAGCATCATCTATTCTCGATGATCAGAGTCAGAGTTGTTTGCAGAATTGCCCTTGGGATTTTTGTGGGTGCAGTGTGTATTGACACACTCAGTGGCGGGATCCTTGCGGGCAAACTAAGTGAAGCTGCTCCACAGGGGGCAGATGGCGGGAAACATTGCCTATATGGGTGATACATAGGGATGTGGGCTTGCCTGGTGTGGTATTTCACAGGGAGCATTATCAGGATTATGGGTCGCCTATGTTTCCATAGGGATCTGATATGGGGCTTGCCTGGTGTGGTATTACACAGGGAGCATATGGTTTTAATAAATTCGCCTATGTTTCCATAGGGATCCGATGTGGGGCTTGCCTGGTGCCGCATTTCACAGGGAGCATATATGGTTTTAATAAAATTGCCTATGTTTCCATAGGGATCAAATGTGGGGCTTGCCTGGTGCGGTATTACACAGGGAGCATATATGGCTTTAATATAATTGCCTATGAATTCCATGGGGATCACGTGGGTCTTGCCTGGTAACTTTCACAGGGAGCGGTTGTGGTTTATAAGATAGTTGATTCGTCCGGACACCGAAAGGTTGGCGTTTCAGCATGTCCGTAGGGATCTCGTCACTAGTTATAATATGGAATAAAGCCGTGGCCGATATCCATCCAAATATTAAATAGTTGTGTGTTATTTGTTCATAGTGTTCGGGCATATTTGAATAAATTTCCCTGGCTGATAAATTTTCCGGTTCATACTTCAATGAATCTAAAAATATCTCTGCCACGCCAATAACCATACTACATTTTCCGCTATAAATTCCATTGGATAACTGGCCGTAGGTACCATACCGTACGTTAAATCGTTTTAGATTTTAGTGCATAATATTGCTCAAATATTGCCGTCAGAAAACTATAAAAAAAAAACAACTAAAAAGAGGGGTCGATTTAAATATTTATTTGCATTGTCAGATCGGTCAGAAATCGACATCTTAGTGACCTTGAACGAGATTTTGACATTGTACATGGTGGAACCGAACCACATATATCAGTCGGATATGAATGGAATATTGTGGCCCAGATAAACTCAACTCTTGCAATTTCTCCTCTTCTGGTTTCATATCTAATTCTCCCTTCGCAGAATTTGTTGTGTCTTTCAGTGTTCAAATAATTAGCCCAGATTGAGACGTTTCTCTCTACAATGTGCAACACACTGTCAAACTGAAAATTGTTTGAACCACGCTAGCCCACCGAGTGATCATGAGGTGCGCGTGCACCGAGATGTTGCTAGTAGGGGAGATTGGAGTACACTGTAGCTCCGGTGTAGCCTTGTTCCATACTACGTGAGAACAAGGCCCCGGCTGTAAACCAGTCACCAGATCGAGTTGTTGGGAAATTGCCGTACGGGCAATATTTGCCGACCCAATTGACCATAACCAATAAAATAATTCGATTCTATGTCCACTTACCTTTCATAAAAATCCTTGTTTATGAGTGACCGTCCGTTTTTAGCTTGGCAAGAGATCGAAACTCGGACGAGGGGGGTAAAACTGTCCACATCTCCGCCATCTTTACATCGATAAGTTTTACATGGACAGTTTAACCCCCCTCGTCCGAGTTTCGATCTCTTGCCAAGCGGACGGTTCATAAACAAGGATTTTTATGAAAGGTAAGTGGACATAGAATCGAATTATTTTATTGGTTATGGTCAATTGGTTCGGCAAATATTGCCCGTACGGCAATTTCCCAACAACTCGATCTGGTGACTGGTTTACAGCCGGGGCCTTGTTCTCACGTAGTATGGAACAAGGCTACACCGGAGCTAAGTACACTGGGGCGTTTTCACCTTTTTGCAAAAATCTCTGCTATTATTGTCTTGCAGTGTAGCCTTCTATGCTCTAGTTATAACAGATATTTAGTATGACGTAATAACACAAAAAATCAAGAATATAGATCTGTTATACTTTTCTCCAGGATTTGTTTTTGAAAAGTTAAAAAAGTGTCCCAGTTTGCCCCCGATATGGGTGCACTGGGACACCCACTGGGGTGCGGTGGGACAATAAGCAAAATTCATTTTAAATCAAGTAAATACTATATATTTCATAGGAGTTTAGAAGATTCAACAGCGATGGTTAAGTTAGTTGCAATTTTAGACCCCAGCTTTACATAAAATATTTCCCAGAGGCCAAATTTGAGGGAATTATTTTTTGTGTGATTCTCATGCCTGTGAAAACATTTGCCTTTGAAAGTGTTAGTAAAACTCATCATCTTTGATAGGATTAGCCATTACTACTATATAGGAAACAAAATAATGCGCTTTAATAGCATTTTAGGATGATAGCAAATTTCACCACTTGATTACTATTGTCCCAGTGTATCCAGGCAAAAGTGTCCCAGTCTGCCCCGGGGAGCATGATATAATCCGTTTTATGAAAAAAACCTAATACACACATCTGAGATAATAAGTCGATATGATTAAATTGTACCTTTTTCCATCTTCTCTGAGTACTAATAAAACCTCAATGAAGTACTGCTGAAAACTGCTGGTATAACAAAATATCATCCTCAGTCCTAAAAAATTACTTGGCTGCTCAAAAATAATTGTTGTGCTCCTAATTTTTTACCAATGATGGTTTTTACTTGTAATCAATATAGAAGTTGTATGGGGGCGGTGGCTTTCTGTTGATACTAATGTAATGTGCGCATATATATTAAAAGATCTGCCAGATTTTGTTGATGCCACAAACACCACTCATCCTTTACCCCATGCACATTCTACAGTTTTATTAATTGTAATGATGATGCTATGTGCATTATTCGAAGGTGCTGTCTGACTGCTTTATTGTTTTGTATGTATATGTGTGTGTGCATGTATATATATGTGTGTATATGGAAGTATGTATATATGTATATGTATAGTGAGTGAATAGGACCGAACGTCGCTCCCATAATGTATATGTGCATGTACATGTATGTCTATATGTATATATAAATATATTGACCCTTTTCCGAATTCTTACTATGCATATATATATGTATATATGCGCCTATCGTATAAGCATGAAATGCAAGCATACATAAGTTATACGTAGTTACCATTAAGTGAAATGTACATATCATTACGCAAATGTTTACACCATATTACCCTTTACAAACATATGTATATATCAAGTTTTGTTCTTTAAGCCATGTACTATACTGTAATTTCTTTTATTGTAATTAGGAGAAGGTCTAGTAAGTTGCAAGAACTTGTACCTAATCCTATTGCAATATTTGCAATAAAATATGTTTATAACATGTAATGTGCTCCCTGTCCTTGACAAAGGAGCTAGACGGCTTGTCCCACTGTGCCCCATGTTCCACTGTACCCCAGTCTCCCCTAGTTACGAAAATTGTTGACTGTAGTTATACCCACAGTGTTTTCCGCTGTTATAAGAAATAAACCGAAGAATTCGTTCGTCTCGCGAACTATCAAAATTCTATTAAAATTATCAACCAAAACCAATTAAATAAGAGAAGTAATTGATCTTCGGTTTAATATTTCTAACAGCGGGGAAAACATTGTGCGTATAAACACAAGACTAAAATAGAAGATTTTATGATTGGAAAGTTCAGTAAATTCATTAAACATACCAGAAAATGTTGAATATAAGAGTCAGTTTCTGCATTCCCTGTTGATATTCAGTGGACATAATCACAAGGTCGCTTTTTAAACAAATGCTAATAAACTGACGTGCTTGTTCTCGGGAATGTGGACCTTTAGTCAACAAGTCAACAATGAATGTGAACCTTTAGTCAACAATGGATCGCTCCTTAATGAATCGCTCCTGATAAGTCATATGTAGGTGAATGAATTGTTGATCCCTTGTACTAGTGAGGTGGCTTAGCAAAAATATCGTGACACGCTGGATCAAAGCACCAAACTTGGTACATCCATCACTTGAGACATACAGAACAATATCAGAAGGGGTGCCCATTGCTCTGGGCCGTGTGACGCCCTCTGGCCCCCAAAAGGGCATCTAAGGGAAAATATTATCATTGAAAAAATAGTTGGCTTCCAAATAGCTTCATGATTTTCGTTATCCTCTAGGCTAGGAAGCTGAAACTTGCCACATTATATCTTTGTTTTCAGCGCTACAATAAAATGTAACAAAATTGAAGATGGCCTCTATGATGATGTCACAGTGACGTCATATTATAAAAATAAGCCATTTTATTGACGATTTTTCTGATCGATTTTTCAAATTTTGTATTTTTGCCATTTTCTTCGCTCAAATTGCTTTGTAAATCAGTAAATAATCATCTGATATGAAATAAAATATTATTATGCACTTTCACGTAGACAAAATACACCAATTTTGAAGAAACTACGACAAAAACACAACTGTCGTCCATTCTGAATTTACCCATGATGCTCTTCACCGAGAAATAAATGGCCCTAATATGATTTGCTATATGGACACAAAGTGCCAGCTCTCAACAGTTTCAAGCATCAGAGAAAATTTTATTGGGAAAAGTTGGATGAAGCTGAATCCAACAATAACAATTGAACATAGGATCCTCCCTATTCAGTATCATTTTACTAGTGGGTGTGCCTGCAGAACCGGCATATAATTGGAGTAGTGCACGGGTCCTGAACCATGCAAATGTAAATGTGTAAATATAATGGTATTGTCGCCCAGTGAGAATAAGATGTAGTTTCAGACCCCTCCCCCAATCTGCCTCTGAACCTGGAGTCGTCCTAAGCACTCTCAGTCATGTCAATAGCGACGGATGGCAGTCAACGTGTTACATAAACAAGCCTATGTTTATGTATACTATGATTGTCTTTTTGAATTTGGTGCTTATGCTGTTGTATGGAATATGGAATAGGTCTTTGGATTATGGACGCGGATATTCTCTAATGGACGACGGCTGAATTATGAATGACGGACTAGACGCTTGTAATTTACTGTTAATTTCATGTTCCTCCCCCTCAATGGGCGTTAAATGCAATTTCCGATCTTTTTTCTGTGTCTATTCACTCTCTCAGATCCCTATAGTTATCCTGAAAATGTTTGACAGGCTTTTGACCGAAAAAAACCCCCATTATTGCGGGCCTCTATTTTCACACTTGGTATTCCCACAGCTATCTTGAAAAAGTTCCATGAACATTCGACCAAAGCTGTGTCCATTCAATGACAACATATTGACAAGTGCTATAACATGTTACTTGTATGTTGCGCGGGTGATTGGGTGGGTACAGGTTCCTGGTGCTTCAAAGCATTTTGCCGAGAAGCAACAGGAACTTGATAATGTGATGTCTAACACTGTAATATCACTTGTCTTTCTTGCACCATGTAATCGTCCTGTCTGTATCTTGTGTGCTGTCCTCAGTGTTTTATAGGATGGATGGAGGGTGTCTGGTTCCATGCTGCTTCAAAGATTTCTTCTTTGAAATAACAGGAACACAACTGGGCTGGGTGGTGCTTAGTTGGTTCGTCGCGATATAGCTGATATATTGATGAAAGCCACGCTAAATTCTATTCACTCACTCACCCTTACTTGTATGTTGCATATTCTCGGTCCCCATTCGGCGTTAAATGTTCTTTTCATTCCTTCTTGGTTTTAGAGTCCCTTTTCTGGCCATGCAGCTCTGTTAGCTATCCTGACGTAATTTGATGGCCTTCCAATAAAAAATCCCGGCCTCCAACAGGCGTAAGATGCCCTTTTTGGTATTGTTCTTTTCAGTTTCACCCTCACTGACTCCAACAGTCTTCAGATAAAGGTTCGTACCATTTAGTCCAAAAATTTTGGCTTTTTTCGGCGGTCACAAATAAACAAACACAAGTCCCCGGCCCGTGTAACACTTGTTAATTCAGCTATTCTTCTCTCGAACTTAAAAGTAGAAAGATTGAAATTGGAGCGATATGAAGAAGTGGGAACAATTGACGTCTGGCGACTAAAAAGCAACCATATGACTTAACAGGAAAGCTTCCCTTGGCACCTCACCTGCAGATCCGAGAATACGATGGATTCTCGGTCGTAGCCTTAGTATCTCAGCCGCGCTTTTATTGCAGCTGTTAATATGGATACTATGAAGTATCCCCACGGCCCCTAGCAACGCCTTAAAAGGAATTAGATACGCTAGCTCGGGAGCTGTGATGACAGATCAACTCAAAACAAAAACTCATCGGATGTTAATGGATGAGCATCGAGGACGTCTGATGAAGTAAACGCCTCGACATGGGGTGAACCTCGTAAATGCTAGAATACCCTAAAAAACTGTCCAGTCTTGGACATTTCCATCTTTTTTCCCCATTTTACGAGAAGAAAAACTGAATTGTCAATTTTTACACGGATAAGGGACGATTGTTTCCTTTTACACAGGCGATTATGTAAACCTAATTGGTATAGGTGGTTTCAGCCACCCGGCTCTCTCTTCTGAAAAAACTTTTTCCTGTTACTCCAAAATGAAGAAACGTCGAGGGCTGTAACTTAGAGCAGTTATAGCTTATGATAGTGATGTTATTTTTGAGCCTGATGCATAAAACTCGGAGCACAGCTTTATGAGTAAATTCATAATGGATAACATTAGGGTATACCAGCAAGTTCTGTTTTCATCGTATTCCTCCAAAATTAATATGATGTTCTTCGTAAAAGTGCTCAAAAGTATTTTATCTCAAATAAGATGGTTATTTACTAATTTATCAGGCAGTTTCAGCGAAGAAAATTCCACAAATAAAAAATGGGGAAAATCGGTCCGAAAAATCGTCCGCAAAATAAATTATTTTGGGAATATGATGTCACTGTGATGTCTTCATGGCGGCCATCTTGGATTTTGTCACATTTTCCGGTAGCGCATGAACCAGTGATACAGTGTGGCAAGTTTCAGCTTCCCAGCCTGAAGGATAATGAAAATAACGAAGATGTGTCTGGGCTAACTATTCTTTAAATAACAATACTGCCTCGCAGATGCCCTTTTGGGGGCCAGAGGGCATCACAGAGCCCAGCGCAAAGGGCACCCCTTCTGATATTGTTCTATATGCCTCAAGTGATGAGTGTGCCAAGTTTGGTGCTTTGGTCCAGCGTGTCACGATCTCCCCAAAATATGGCCCTAAGCCACCTCACTATACGAGCTTAGCCGCGAAATCGTAAGATGTTTATGCGTATAACAGATTTGCCGAACATTGTCCAGTTTGTCTACTTATCTGCTGAAATTCTCATTTTCCATAATGGTGGACGAAATGAATACCAGAATTGATAAACTTATTTCGCTAATTGTTTGACCAGTCAGTATTGTATGAAAACGATATATACCAGTGAAATTATAGCGCTGTACACGATTGCATATGTTATTGGCTAAAACTTCATGTAAAAATGAGCAAGGACATTTGTTTTCGTATTTGTTTAAGCATACAATTTCCCTACCTGTTCGGAGCCATCCCGAGACCATCGGCCTTTTTGAGAATAGTTGTTGTGGCACCGATTATGTTATCAACCAGTTCAACTAGACTCTCTCCAGTCTGAAAGGCAGCAATCATTTAGATATGTTTGTAAAGATGTGAGCGTGTGGACCAAGCAAATAAAACTAGCACAGAACAGTAAACAGTTTCAGGTAAAATACAGAAAAGCTTGAAACAGTTCATTCAGATCTTGCTAATAACACCATAGCACCAATTCTGACGAATGAACGGGTTCATGAATCCAAAAGCCAAAAAGATGGTGTCGGGTTTACATGCGAAAAAACCCCTCTTGCTGTCACGTTTGTGGAGCGAAAAAATATTTTTCCAAATCAACAAAGAACTGTGTTTCATACACAGAAAATACTAAAGTTTTATACTGTAAATTATCACAGTCAAAAATGACGTACATCCGCGGCGATAAACGTTTGGTTATATTTTCTGGTTATATTTTAACAGGAATTCCCATTATATCTAAAATATGACATCTCCAACCAAAATCTAAACCATTGTTCTAAATATCACCATTCCACCGTGATAGTATATCGAAATGTCATTTTTCTTGAAGGTGTGATATTTTCATGATATTTAAAATAATATTTGTTTTCCTGCTCACTGATGATGGTGTTGAAACCTGAGGACATTGCATCCCACTTTTATCTCATGATGCAATGTACATCCATGACAATTAAATGGCAGGTGGGGATCTCCATACCAGTCATTTACCCTGTCATCTCCCTCATGTAACACATCAATTTGAGTGCTAACGCGAGGTCTCTGGACTGGCCCAGCCGGTAAAACAAGCTTTAATTTGGTGTATGGGTTTGCATACATATATGACTTCACGCCCTGCGGTTGTACTATGCGTTGGCGATCAAATTAGTGTCATGTTACATAAGCGATGATAGATATCTGAACGATTGTTAACCTGTCATGCAGATGATGAATGCATAAATCATCACGTAATTAAAGCAGGATTAATACGTCTTCAGGGTTTAATTGTCATATTATACGCAGGAACTGTTCCTGGCGAGCGCATGGCCAAGACTCACCTCTGTACAATAATAGTACTGGTAGTACGGCAATATGGTGAAAAGATTCTGCACTTTGAGGTAGAAGCATGAAACTTGGCACATTTATAGTACTCGATCGGTTGATTAAAATTTGGCCCACTTGAAATTATTCCAAGATGGTCGCCAATTTCAAGATGGTCTCCATGGTAATGTAGACATCAGGAGGTCATTTGGGATCCCAAATTTTTTTCTTACACTTAAGGATAGGGAGTTGAAACTTTCTGTGACATATCTTAAACTTAAGCGTTATAGGAAAATGTGATAAGTTCAAAGATGGCTGCTTTATGACGTAACTGTGACGTCATATTATAAAAATGCTTTTTTGGGGGTCGATTTTTCAGTCAGATTTTTAAAATTTTCTATTTATGCTATTTTCTTCGGAAAAAATACATAATAAATTAAGAAATAATTATATGATATGAATTAAAATAATTATGAGGACTTTCATGCGCAAAAAGGCAAATATTTTAAGAAAAACGACGAAAATACAATAATAATAATAATAATAATAATAATAAATGACTAATAGGCTCAAAATGACCCCAATATCATTGGCTGCAAAGTTTCAGTTGTCAAATTTTTGATCTCTCAGCCAATTATGGCCTTTGTGTATTTGCCGTCGTCATGTACGTCCGTCAATTTATTAGCGCAATATCTGCAGAACCGCGTTAGTTATATAGAGTGACAAAATTTTGGAAACTGATTCATCTAGTTATAGATTATATGCTTATTGAAATTACAAAATCAGATATTATCATATCCGAAAAGGGCATAACTCCGTGAAATTTGGGCCGAAGCGACTCATTTTCGATATGCGTTTGACCTATACCTAGATGAACAAATGTTTTTTTCAAAATATAGTCCCTGGACCTAACAAGGCTCTGCCTATATGGCGGCAACGGACAGATGAACTTGACCAAGCAGAAGATCACGAGTAAATTCAAAATGGAGGTCATAAGGGTGTGAATAAAATGTTGTGTTTTCGTCGTTTTTCTTAAAATATTTGCCTTTTTACACATGAAAGTGCACACAATTATTTTAATCCACATCAAATAATTATTTCCTAATTTATTATGTAGTTTTCCAGAGAAAATAACATAATGAATACAAAATTTTAAAATCTGTAAAAAATCGACCTCAAAAAGAATTTTTGAAATATGACGTCACTGTGATGTCATTAAGGCAGCCACCTTGGAACTTTCAAGATTTTCCTATAGCGCTTGAGTCCAAGATATGTCATAGAGAGTTTCAACTCCCTAGCCGTTGGATTAATAAAAATATTTACGGGTTCCAAATGACCTCCTGATTTCTACAGCAGCAATCTTGAATTTGGCGGCCATCTTGGAATAATTTCAAGTGGGCCCATAGCAAATTTTAATCAGCCGATTGAATACTATAAAAGTGCCAAGTTTCATACTTTTACCTCAAAGTGCAGAGTTAACCCAATTTTATGCACCATATTGCAGTACTATATGGTGGAGACCGGCCTTTACTGCTTGAATTCGAATAGCACAAATCGAGGAAAGCTTTTTCAAGAGGGCTTTTCACAGGTAAACCTGACAACTTCTTTGTCGAGCCTTCTTGGTACCGTAACCTTAGTACTTCTTTAACTCTTCAACAAAACAGCATAGATCTTTCAAATCCCATCTTCAGTAACGCCAGAGATTGTTCGAATGAGCTGCTAGCACTTTGGACAAAGGAGGAGAATACCAACCTCAATATCAATGGATCTATTTTCAACCAATTTCTCCAGTATTTCCGAAATATAGACGACATCTATCGGTTGAAGATTGGAAACATTTCGGGATAGTTCTGCCGCTTTTCTTGCTATGATCGGAGATGTCTCTTGCGTCAATAGCTCCTGATAAGGGATGAACATGTTATTTTGTTAATGTAGGTATGGCTATGATGTGATGAGTTGAACAATTTATTCTACTAATAATTGTGTTAAAAGTAGAATGACCTCGGTGACCTTCAATTCATTCCATATTATATAAGCTCTAATGCTCATCAAATGTATTTGACTCTAATATATGTACATAAATGATCAGTGTTCAGATCTACATTGTTTGTATGATACACATTCCCGTGTTTTTTTTATGATTTCTCATGTTTATTCTTCGCCGATACATCACATCATCACAACGAATGGTAATTTAGTTCATTGAAATCCGAATCAAACTAGTTTAGCAAGCGCTAGAAAATCATTTTTTTTTTTCGATATTTGAAGCGAATATGTACTTTCTACATTGATGACTTATTCATCAACATTAACGAAAGATACATCTAAACTGGTGAATTATTCATTAACATTGGTGAATTATTCATCAACATTGATGAAGGATACATCTAAATTGATGAATTCTTCATCAACATTGATGAAGAACACATCTACACTGGTGAATTATTCATCAACATTTATGAATGATACATCAACATTGGTGAATTATTCATCAAGACTGGTGAAGGATACATTAACATTGATGAAGGATACATTGGTGAATTGTATAACATACCTGCCGGGCCAAAATTTCCAATTCCGGAGACGAGCTGGATTTCTCCACTATGCATTGGTGAGAGGAGATCAATTTCCACATTCCTGTGTTGTTAGGGGCCGATAACCAACTACATTCGAGTTTGGCTAACGGCTGTTTATCTGGATATATACCATCAGATATATAAATATTACTAACCAGTGAAGACTCAATGACGATCAAGCAGACATGGATGATCATTCGCTGTTTCAAGTTGATTAATCAAGAGATTGAAACATGAACACTAGTATATATCAGTCAGACTAGCGAAATAATAGTAACAAAATATACCCTTCTCCAAACCAGTGACTTTGCTTATCAAAACGCAATAAAACAAGAAGATTAAGAATAGATTATTTTCAATTTGAGTATAATGTACAGAATTATGAGAGCGCTTGTTAACAACAACATCGACTCAACACCGATTTAATCAGCAATGATTATATTGATTTGAGACGCTGTCCTGACTCTTGTCGACTGCACATTGACAGGTCTCTCTTCACCACAGAATTATCTCCGCGGTGTAAATACTTTTTTAATGATTTTTGAATTTTCTGCATTTTCCGACTTCCACCATTTTCGGAAAAACTGTATTGAATCAAGTTTTGCACTAAATCGCGTTTTCTGGAATTGTAAAAGTTTCCAGGAAATGTTTAGTACCTGTACAGCTTACCCTTTGGGCAAATTTCTGAAGAGTTCACTGTGTCTCCTAATTCTCCGGTTGGAGACTTGATCCGGAGGCCATTTGGAAGAAAAATAATATTTCCCTCACATTTGCCTGTTAATGAGGAAAATGTCAAACTGTCAAAGTTCTGCAATATACTGGGTCGCATCATGAGAGGACGTAATACTAATCTAGTGCATATATTCAGAAAAAGGGGGTTGGCCAAAAGCGCAGGTGGCCATCTTGGATTTACCCTAGCTTTGATGATGACATGCAGTGAACTAGAGATAATTAGATAGACAAACAATGCTAGATGTTCATTTCTAAGATAAATGGGATTCTAATTCTTTTGCATTTCATGAAAATTGTGTTATTGGATATCACTTTTATCACTAGGTTACCAATAGTTTCAGAAACATGGTTACCATAGCAACCGGTAACCAAATGATTTATCCTAGGAACTTAAATGGTTAAAGTGATTTTTTAAATGAATATGAATAGGATATACCGTTGTTACTGAATATTCAGTAATTATGAACTCATAACCTGCAAAGAGTTCAAAATAAATCCCTTGGTAACAGTTTGCTATGGAAACCATATGTCTACAAATAATTGAATTTTTTTCAAAAACAAAGTCATATAGTGCTATATAAATATTACGAATTTGAAAGACATTAGACTTTTAGATCTATAAATATACCAGCATAAATTTAGCTCATTATCAGGAGTTCACTTGGTGAAATCACAAAATCTTATTTGCATAAATTTCCTGAATATCACATTTTTACTTCAAACACCAATTTTTACTTAGAATTGTGAGTACTTTACTCTCTTAAAGGTGACCCTAGACCGTTTGGATTACCCTTCAAGGGTCCTAACTCAACAACCATGAGCGATATGGACTCCTAATTCTTGCATGGTATTCCCAAGAACGACTTTTTTCATGAGTTATTTGCCTGCATTTACTTAATAGGTGCATTAAATCTCTGCAACTGTGAGTGATATGGTCTCCTAATGCATTGTGTGGTTTTCCGAAGAACGATATATTTCTTAAATTTTTGGTCTCTTTCTTTCTAATACAAATACTAGAATAGATCCATATTTGCTTGCAGGAACTAGCTTAGGTTTATGTACAATATGATATTTTTTGATTTGGTGCTAATGTTCCTATACGAATTAGGTCTTCGAATTATGAACACGGGAATTCTCTGGTGGACGACTGCTCAGTATTAATTGACGGAATAGACGCTTTTGTATTCTACGACTTGTGGATTATTTCGGCCCAATCTTTTTCGGATAGGAAATTCGACTAAGTGAAGCATCACCTCTGTGCGACCATTTTCAATCTTACTTTCTCTGTTAATCTGGACCCGTTTTGTAACATATTTTGCATCTAAGACAAAAAAAAATGGAGGTCAGAAACAAGTTTCCCAGCTGCTTGTACGGATTAAAAAGTGGTTTTGGAAAAACAAGATACGTTTCTGAAGTTTTGACAGGCACAGTTGAGTTAACGAGCCTGTGCAGTCAAAGGGAAAGGGGATTGCATCAATCGGATGTTACGGTTCGCCACTTCTCCAGTTGTTCAGTAAGTTGCCCCGCTGCATGAGATTCGTGAATTGTGTAACGAAAGTGCAGAATGCAAACGACCCCTTGGGTTCCCCTTTAATAAATCACTGCTGGTGTTTTGACACGTGACTACTGTGAAATCGGAAGTGACATTGTGTTTACGTGTGCCGTTCACTTACCTGATGGAATTCAACGCTGTAATTTTCCTAGAATGAACTACAATAATCCGGGAGACAGACAATGCCTCGAAATCCTGGTGAAGTTATCTAAAACGATCAGTTGGGACGGCGAAAGGAACCCTGGTGAGGCCGCTTGCTTCGCTGTGGATGACGTCAGTCAGGAATCCGGAAGTCAGCATTTGGGAATATGCAGATAAAGGACAGTGAACTTTGCGGTCGACGTATGAATTAACTAGAGAGAGTTGGAAGCTGAGATTTACCAGTTACGTCCGTTATGAATTATGGTTTGTTCCTCCATAGCCATATTTATCCAGCGAAGTCTAGATAAACTGATCGGGGATTGTGATAATTTGACAATAAAGAGGGCGCTGGCATCTTCCACGTCTGTTTCTACCTTTATCCCCAGAAGAGCGGTAGCCCTATATAAGGCAGGCTCCCGCTGAAACGAGGCAGACCAGCGGAAACTCCAAGGTGAGAGGACGCATCATTTTAGCGGGGAGACGAAATCCAATACATTGCCGGGCCGGAGAAGGGCCGTGCTCAGGCCGCCGAATTCTTGCCGCCACCGGGCCGAGACCAGGCCGCCGAATTGAAGAAGTGCCGCCGCCGAATTCCATAGCATCATAGCATACATTTACACTCACTTACATTCACACGTCCGGGCTGTGTTTACTCTACTTCTATATCTACCTGACTCAACTGTATTGCACAGTTGTGCGGGTACAGCACTGGGAAATAGGGTATAGACACTTATCGTTGACGGTTATTTCTATCTCTACCTGATCCTCGTCCGTATCGCACAGACGTGCATGTTTAGCTCTGGGAATTAACTAACGGCGTTAGTGTTGATAGCATGGCCATACCTTAGTCGCATCTCTACCTGACTCAACCGTATTGTACAGTTGTGCGGGTACAGCCCTGTGGTTAATGGTATCGATAAAGCTGTAGCCGGTAGGAGACGCTCGTCTCCGTGAAGAGGGTACAGCTAAACCAAATCAAACACAGTTCCTGCATAAACAATTATCCATGCACACACGTACTTAAACACACAACCTACGGGTTGAAATACATTCACGCTAACACCCACAAGCTATAGGCTCAGGTCTAGAGCTTGATATATATACACCTATCCAGTAAATCGTACCATAAACGATTATCCATTCACGCCTCCATAAGCATACGGTCTCTCACCATCCTGTACATACATTGAGTAAATCACGGCCAATCATTGATTAATACTGTCTCCATACAGTAGTATAGAAAAAGGGTTCCTAGACCAGGTGACCATACAGTAGTATAGAAAGAGGGTTCCCAGACCAGGTGACCATACAGTAGTATATGAAGAGGGTTACTAGACCAGGTGCCTACCCATCCACCGTGTGTTATCGATGTCCGATCGTATGTCGACCGTGTAGCCGTGAACTCTAGCCTTGATGATTCGTCTTTGGAGCCGGGCCGCGGAGTGAGTCGCCGTGAGCGGGGTCGCTGAAGCCTGGGGGTTTATTCCTACGAAGGGTGCCGTCTGCTGCTGTGGTGAGCCGTGCAGTTGAATAGTCCTGCGGTGTTACAGAGAGACGGGTCGGTGCCGTAGAAGCCTTTGTACTGTGAGAGTACTGTCGTGCCCAGGCCGTCCGCATCCATTGACAGTTACCAACGCTTGGAGAGGCCAGGTCGTGTAAGACGAGACACGACGACGACGAGAAGTCCATACAGCCCGAGGGAAAAAGACCGGGGAAAGGAAGACACACGCCGGTCATAACCACGGAGACGAGACACGAGGTCCATCCATACGGGAGTGGACGAAGATCAGGGGAAGGAAGATAGACACTGGACCCTACCACGAAGACCTGGGTAAGGAAGATATACGCTGGATCCAACCACGAAGACCTGGGGAAGGAAGATAGAAGCTGGACCCAACCACGAGAGAACCGGTCGTGACTAGACTGTGGCTGTGACCAGCTCTGATCGCGATATAGCTAGGGCTATATAATTTTGTATATATCTTTCTATTATATTGAACTTCGGTTAAAGATAACTATAAGAATACAGGTCAATCTAATTCATAGATCAGAGATCTTCTTTTCAGGGATTGTACGCTACCGCGATCTGAATCCTGTATACCTGTTCATAGAATTATATGTCAGTATTGTATTAATTTGCTTTGGTTGTCATTACAGGTCTTCCTTTCCAACCTCCTCGATCCAGACAAGGTGACAGGTTGAATCGAACTCCTTCGTTGGCCAAGATCAGTGCACGACTGCGTTCCCGGTAGCCTGACAGTTTGTCTTGGGGACCCTGCGCACTCTCTTGTGGATCTGAACATCCATTCCCCACGGAAACGTTTCAATTGGAACCGCTGTATCGTCGGTTGGGGTTATACTTTTGGAATGAAATTTATGTTGTATATCTATTGGTTTCATCGAAGATATAGCGAGGCTGACCGTCTTATAAGTTCTTAAGAACTACACTCTCAGAAATGTTCAGGGAATAATCCTGAATAGATCAGGCTGCACATACACAACTGAATTTCAGGGATTTTACCTGAAAGCCAGGGATAATTCCTGAAATTCAGGTATTTCATCCACGAATTAAAGCTAAATTACCTGAATTTAAGGGGATTTTACGTACCTGAATAGGGTCCGGAACTTACTAATCAGAGTGATAAATGTGCCTGAATTTCAGAGAAAATCCTCTAATCCAGGGATCTTTTTTCTAAAATTCAGAAAATTATCCCTGGATTTCAGATAAAATCCCTGAAATTCAGTTGTGAATGTGCAGCCTGATCTATTCAGGATTATTCCCTGAATATTTCTGAGAGTGTAGTTTCAGTTGAACGTCATTCTCCCATTGTCAGAGTGCCCAATCTCTTACTGTCCGTATGATGTGGACACTCCACACAATCAACAGATATGACACGTTTCGATAATTTGCGAATCAATTTTGTAAACACTAAAGCATTAACATGCGGATGATCTCCATTAGCCTGAAGATGAATCACACTTACTGTCTAAATCAACAGTAACCGTTACATCCGAGTGTGTGGGCTGAGTGGGACGAGTCGATCGTGTACCAAATGTTGAAACCGTCGTATTTGAAGGAGTGAGATTGGTAGAACCTGCTGCAAATGTCGCGACTATCGTATTGCGTTGAGTTAGCTTGGTAGACCCTGTTTCAAATGTTGAGACTGTCGTATTTGGAGGTGTTAGCTTGGTAGATCCTGTTTCAAATGTTGAGACCGTCGTATTTGGAGGAGTTAGATTGGTAGATCCTGCTTCATATGTTGAGACCGTCGTATTTGGAGGAGTTAGTTTGGTAGATCCTGATTCAAATGTTGAGACCGTCGTATTTGGAGGAGTTAGCTTGGTAGATCCTGTTTCAGATGTTGAGACCGTCGTATTTGGAGGAGTTAGCTTGGTAGATCCTGTTTCAAATGTTGAGACCGTCGTAGTTGGAGGAGTTAGTTTGGTAGATCCTGTTTCAAATGTTGAGACTGTCGTATTTGGAGGAGTTAGCTTGGTAGATCCTGTTTCAAATGTTGAGACTGTCGTATTTGGAGGAGTTAGATTGGTATATCCTGTTTCGAATGTTGAGACCGTCGTATTTGGAGGAGTTAGCTTGGTAGATCCTGTTTCAAATGTTGAGGCCGTCGTATTTGGAGGAGTTAGTTTGGTAGATCCTGTTTCAAATGTTGAGACTGTCGTATTTGGAGGAGTTAGCTTGGTAGATCCTGTTTCAAATGTTGAGACCGTCGTATTTGGAGGAGTTAGATTGGTAGATCCTGTTTCATATGTTGAGACCGTCGTATTTGGAGGAGTTAGATTGGTAGATCCTGTTTCAAATGTTGAGACCGTCGTATTTGGAGGAGTTAGATTGGTAGATCCTGTTTCAAATGTTGAGACCGTCGTATTTAGAGGAGTTAGCTTGGTAGATCCTGTTTCAAATGTAGGGACTGTCGTATTTGGAGGAGTTAGCTTGGTAGATCCTGTTTCAAATGTTGAGACCGTCGTATTTGGAGGAGTTAGATTGGTGGATCCTGTTTCATCTGTTGAGACCGTCGTATTTGGAGGAGTTAGCTTGGTAGATCCTGTTTCAAATGTCGAGACCGTCGTATTTGGAGGAGTTAGCTTGGTAGATCCTGTTTCAAATGCTGAGACTGTCGTATTTGGAGGAGTTAGCTTGGTAGATCCTGTTTCAAATGTTGAGACCGTCGTATTTGGAGGAGTTAGATTGGTAGATCCTGTTTCATATGTTGAGACCGTCGTATTTGGAGGAGTTAGCTTGGTAGATCCTGTTTCAAATGTTGCGACCGTCGTATTTGGAGGAGTTAGATTGGTAGATCCTGTTTCATATGTTGAGACCGTCGTATTTGGAGGAGTTAGTTTGGTAGATCCTGTTTCAAATGTTGAGACCGTCGTATTTGGAGGAGTTAGCTTGATAGATCCTGTTTCAAATGTTGAGACCGTCGTATTTGGAGGAGTTAGCTTGGTAGATCCTGCTTCAAATGTTGAGACCGTCGTATTTGGAGGAGTTAGTTTGGTGGAGACTGTCGTATTTGGAGGAGTTATATTGGTATATCCTGTTTCGAATGTTGAGACCGTCGTATTTGGAGGCGTTAGCTTGGTAGATCCTGTTTCAAATGTTGAGGCCGTCGTATTTGGAGGAGTTAGCTTGGTAGATCCTGTTTCAAATGTTGAGACTGTCGTATTTGGAGGATTTAGCTTGGTAGATCCTGTTTCAAATGTTGAGACCGTCGTATTTGGAGGAGTTCGATTGGTAGATCCTGTTTCATATGTTGAGACAGTCGTATTTGGAGGAGTTAGCTTGGTAGATCCTGTTTCAAATGTTGAGACCGTCGTATTTGGAGGAGTTAGCTTGGTAGATCCTGTTTCAAATGTTGAGACTGTCGTATTTGGAAGAGTTAGCTTGGTAGATCCTGTTTCAAATGTTGAGACCGTCGTATTTGGAGGAGTTAGATTGGTAGATCCTGTTTCATATGTTGAGACCGTCGTATTTGGAGGAGTTAGCTCGGTAGATCCTGTTTCAAATGTTGAGACTGTCGTATTTGGAGGAGTTAGCTTGGTAGATCCTGTTTCATATGTTGAGACCGTCGTGTTTGGAGGAGTTCGCTTGGTAGATCCTGTTTCAAATGTTGAGACTGTCGTATTTGGAGGAGTTAGTTTGGTAGATCGTGTTTCATATGTTGAGACCGTCGTATTTGGAGGAGTTAGATTGGTAGATCCTGTTTCATATGTTGAGACCGTCGTATTTGGAGGAGTTAGCTTGGTAGATCCTGTTTGAAATGTTGAGACTGTCGTATTTGGAGGAGTTAGCTTGGTAGATCCTGTTTCAAATGTTGAGACCGTCGTATTTGGAGGAGTTAGATTGGTAGATTCTGTTTCATATGTTGAGACCGTCGTATTTGGTGGAGTTAGTTTGGTAGATCCTGATTCAAATGTTGAGACCGTCGTATTTGGAGGAGTTAGCTTGGTAGATCCTGTTTCAGATGTTGAGACCGTCGTATTTGGAGGAGTTAGCTTGGTAGATCCTGTTTCAAATGTTGAGACCGTCGTATGTGGAGGAGTTAGTTTGGTAGATCCTGTTTCAAATGTTGAGACTGTCGTATTTGGAGGAGTTAGATTGGTATATCCTGTTTCGAATGTTGAGACCGTCGTATTTGGAGGAGTTAGCTTGGTAGATCCTGTTTCAAATGTTGAGGCCGTCGTATTTGGAGGAGTTAGCTTGGTAGATCCTGTTTCAAATGTTGAGACTGTCGTATTTGGAGGAGTTAGCTTGGTAGATCCTGTTTCAAATGTTGAGACCGTCGTATTTGGAGGAGTTAGATTGGTAGATCCTGTTTCATATGTTGAGACCGTCGTATTTGGAGGAGTTAGCTTGGTAGATCCTGTTTCAAATGTTGAGACCGTCGTATTTGGAGGAGTTAGATTGGTAGATCCTGTTTCAAATGTTGAGACCGTCGTATTTGGAGGAGTTAGCTTGGTAGATCCTGTTTCAAATGTAGGGACTGTCGTATTTGGAGGAGTTAGATTGGTAGATCCTGTTTCATCTGTTGAGACCGTCGTATTTGGAGGAGTTAGCTTGGTAGATCCTGTTTCAAATGTTGAGACCGTCGTATTTGGAGGAGTTAGCTTGGTAGATCCTGTTTCAAATGTTGAGACCGTCGTATTTGGAGGGTTAGATTGGTAGATCCTGTTTCATATGTTGAGACCGTCGTATTTGGAGGAGTTAGCTTGGTAGATCCTGTTTCAAATGTTGAGACCGTCGTATTTGGAGGAGTTAGATTGGTAGATCCTGTTTCATATGTTGAGACCGTCGTATTTGGAGGAGTTAGTTTGGTAGATCCTGTTTCAAATGTTGAGACCGTCGTATTTGGAGGAGTTAGCTTGGTAGATCCTGTTTCAGATGTTGAGACCGTCGTATTTGGAGGAGTTAGCTTGGTAGATCCTGTTTCAAATGTTGAGACCGTCGTATGTGGAGGAGTTAGTTTGGTAGCTGTCGTATTTGGAGGAGTTAGATTGGTATATCCTGTTTCGAATGTTGAGACCGTCGTATTTGGAGGAGTTAGCTTGGTAGATCCTGTTTCAAATGTTGAGGCCGTCGTATTTGGAGGAGTTAGCTTGGTAGATCCTGTTTCAAATGTTGAGACTGTCGTATTTGGAGGAGTTAGCTTGGTAGATCCTGTTTCAAATGTTGAGACCGTCGTATTTGGAGGAGTTCGATTGGTAGATCCTGTTTCATATGTTGAGACCGTCGTATTTGGAGGAGTTAGCTTGGTAGATCCTGTTTCAAATGTTGAGACCGTCGTATTTGGAGGAGTTAGCTTGGTAGATCCTGTTTCAAATGTTGAGACTGTCGTATTTGGAGGAGTTAGATTGGTAGATCCTCTTTCAAATGTTGAGACCGTCGTATTTGGAGGATTTAGCTTGGTAGATCCTGTTTCAAATGTTGAGACTGTCGTATTTGGAGGAGTTAGCTTGGTAGATCCTGTTTCAAATGTTGAGACCGTCGTATTTGGAGGGGTTAGATTGGTAGATCCTGTTTCATATGTTGAGACCGTCGTATTTGGAGGAGTTAGCTTGGTAGATCCTGTTTCAAATGTCGAGACCGTCGTATTTGGAGGAGTTAGCTTGGTAGATCCTGTTCCAAATGTTGAGACTGTCGTATTTGGAGGAGTTAGCTTGGTAGATCCTGTTTCAAATGTTGAGACCGTCGTATTTGGAGGAGTTAGATTGGTAGATCCTGTTTCATATGTTGAGACCGTCGTATTTGGAGGAGTTAGCTTGGTAGATCCTGTTTCAAATGTTGAGACTGTTGTATTTGGAGCGGTTAGCTTGGTAGATCCTGTTTCAAATGTTGAGGCCGTCGTATTTGGAGGAGTTAGCTTGGTAGATCCTGTTTCAAATGTTGAGACTGTCGTATTTGGAGGAGTTAGCTTGGTAGATCCTGTTTCAAATGTTGAGACCGTCGTATTTGGAGGAGTTCGATTGGTAGATCCTGTTTCATATGTTGAGACCGTCGTATTTGGAGGAGTTAGCTTGGTAGATCCTGTTTCAAATGTTGAGACCGTCGTATTTGGAGGAGTTAGCTTGGTAGATCCTGTTTCAAATGTTGAGACTGTCGTATTTGGTGGATTTAGCTTGGTAGATCCTGTTGCAAATGTTGAGACTGTCGTATTTGGAGGAGTTAGATTGGTAGATCCTGTTTCATATGTTGAGACCGTCGTATTTGGAGGAGTTAGCTTGGTAGATCCTGTTTCAAATGTTGAGACTGTCGTATTTGGAGAGTTAGTTGATAGATCCTGTGTTGAGACTGTCAGATCCTGTTTCAGATGTTGGAGGACCCTGTCATATGTTAAGACCGTCGTGTTTGGAGGAGTTAGCTTGGTAGATCCTGTTTCAAATGTTGAGACTGTCGTATTTGGAGGAGTTAGTTTGGTAGATCGTGTTTCATATGTTGAGACCGTCGTATTTGGAGGAGTTAGCTTGGTAGATCCTGTTTCAAATGTTGAGACCGTCGTATTTGGAGGGGTTAGCTTGGTAGATCCTGTTTCAAATGTTGAGACTGTCGTATTTGGAAGAGTTAGCTTGGTAGATCCTGTTTCAAATGTTGAGACTGTCGTATTTGGAGGAGTTAGATTGGTAGATCCTGTTTCAAGTGTTGAGACTGTCGTATTTGGAGGAGTTAGATTGGCAAATCCTGTTTCAAATGTTGAAACTGTCGTTTTTGGAGGTGTTGGATTGCTATATCCTGTTTCAAATGTTGAGACTGTCGTATTTGGAAGAGTTAGATTGATAGATCCTGTTTCAAATGTTGAGACTGTCATCTTTGAAGCGGTTAGATTGATAGATCCTGTTTCAAATGTTGAGACTGTCGTATTTGGATGAGTTAGATTGGTAGGTCCTGTTTCAAATGTTGAGACTGTCGTATTAGCAGGAGTTAGATTGGTAGATCTTGTTTCGAATGTTGAGGCCGTCGTATTTGGAGGAGTTAGTTTGGTAGATCCTGTTTCAAATGTTGAGACCGTCGTATTTGGAGGAGTTAGCTTGGTAGATCCTGTTTCAAATGTTGAGACCGTCGTATTTGGAGGAGTTAGCTTGGTAGATCCTGTTTCAAATGTTGAGACCGTCGTATTTGGAGGAGTTAGTTTGGTTGAGACTGTCGTATTTGGAGGAGTTAGATTGGTATATCCTGTTTCGAATGTTGAGACCGTCGTATTTGGAGGAGTTAGATTGGTATATGCTGTTTCGAATGTTGAGACCGTCGTATTTGGAGGAGTTAGTTTGGTAGATCCTGTTTCGAATGTTGAGACCGTCGTATTTGGAGGAGTTAGATTGGTAGATCCTGTTTCAAATGTTGAGACCGTCGTATTTGGAGGAGTTAGATTGGTTGATCCTGTTTCAAATGTTGAGACTGTCGTATTTGGAGGAGTTAGATTGGTATATCCTGTTTCAAATGTTGAGACCGTCGTATTTGGAGGAGTTAGTTTGGTAGATCCTGTTTCGAATGTTGAGACCGTCGTATTTGGAGGAGTTAGATTGGTAGATCCGGTTCCAAATGTTGAGACCGTCGTATTTGGAGGAGTTAGATTGGGAGATCCTGTTTCAAATGTTGAGACTGTCGTATTTGGAGGAGTTAGATTGGTGGATCCTGTTTCAAATGTTGAGGCTGTCCTATTTGGAGGAGTTAGACGGGTAGATTCTGTTTCGAATGTCGAGACTATCGTATTGGATTGAGATAGATTGGCATATCCTGTTTTCAATGTTGAGGCGGACGTGTTGGGTTGAACGAGATCGCTAGATTCTGTTTCATATGTCGAGATAATCGCATTTGTATGAGTTAGGTTGGTGGATCCTGTTCTGAAAGTTGAGGTGGTCGTACTGGTTCGAGTTAGATTGGTAGCTCCTCTATCAAATGTCGACAGCGTCGTAGTTGGAGGAGTTACATGGGAAGTTCCTGTTCCGAACGTAGAGGCTGTATTATGGGGTTGAATTAGTTTGGTAGATCCTGGGTCGGATGTTGAGACTGCCGTATTTGGAGGAGAATGTTTGGTAGATTCTGTTAGGTTGGTAGAGAATGTTGTGATTGTCGTATTCGCTTGAAGTGTATTGGTAGGTTCTCTCTCGAATGTTGCACCTGTCATGTTTCGCTCTGGTTGAACGGTTGCTTCTGTTTCAGATGTTGAGATTGTTACATTTCGTTCTGCTTGAATGGTAGTTTTTGCTTCTGTTGTTGGGAGCGTCACATGTTCCTCTGTTTGAATGGTAGTTTG
Organism: Hanleya hanleyi; assembly: GCA_036873755.1. Taxonomy (NCBI): domain Eukaryota; kingdom Metazoa; phylum Mollusca; class Polyplacophora; order Lepidopleurida; family Hanleyidae; genus Hanleya; species Hanleya hanleyi. The sequence goes on from JAVTVY010023688.1 coordinate 56,888, forward strand.
TGTTTCTGCTGTTGAGAGTGTCTCATTTCGTTCCGGTTGAATGGTAGTTTCTGTTTCCGCTGTTGATAGCGTCACATTTCGTTCAGCTGGAACGGTAGTTTCTGATGTTGTGAGTGTCACGTTTCGTTCAGGTTGATTGGTAGATTCTGATTCCAAGATTGAGACTGTTGTATTTGGTTCTGATCGAATGACACTTTCTGTCCCCGGAGTTGCGAGTGTCTTATTGGCTAGAAGATGGGTGGTGGTTCCTGTTTCGAATATCGAAGCCGTCTTAATTGATTGAGGTTCAGTTGTAGCTCTTGTCTCAGATACAGAGGCTGTCGTGTTTGGTGGAGGTAGAATAGTAGACGCTGTAAGAAAAATAGATGAAAGTTGTAAAACAAAACAAAAAACATTACAAAATGTGTTAAGCCAAAGATCCTATATAATATACGTTCATATAAGTGGCAGAACAGACCATTAGAAGGCAGCCGTCGTTTACTAAAACAATCAAGTTAACGAGGCGAATAGCATCAATTCAAGGAGACACAGAATACTAATATAAAATATAGCCGAAATTGGACAATACCGGGTTCCAAGTCTGGACACAATTTCCATTACATGGGGAGGCAGTGGACAACATCAACAGTTAATAAATTAGAATCTGCACACATAAATTACAAGCTTCTAGTCCGTTATTCATTATTCAACCGTCGTCCATTAAAGAATATCCACGTCCATCATCCAAAGACCTCTTCCGTATTCCATATAACAAGATTAGCACCGAATTCAAAAAGACAATCATAGTATACATAAACATAGGCTAGGGAAGACATTATGATGTTCCAAAAATATCAAATCCGTATCGGTGATCAGTATTCTTAATCCATATGATATTCGTGTAAAGTCGTCATCTAGAGAATGATGTATCTTAGTAACGTTTTGATTGTGACTGTTCCTACGAACACCATGAGGATCTTGAAGTACATGGATTCATACGGCCCCTAGTACCGGATTAAGCGGAATTAGACACAAGTTACGAAACGTAATGCCATAGATCTTGCACGCTACGCTCGTATTTTGCTATCAGCATGCGATATGTATCGCCAAATTTGATAAACTTTGAGTGGAGGGGCTTGGTGGTATAGCCCTGTTTTATAAGTTTCTGCAACACTGTTTTGTGACGTTGATTAAAATCGTCACATTTAACACAGGATCTAGCAAATGCTACTAGGCGAGATATGTATACGCCATATGCAGGTCCCACTGGAATATTACTGTCCAGAAAGGGATAGTTTACGATGTCATCTCTTTTGTCATAAAGTCGACGAGAGAGAATGTCCGCTTCATTTTTATAGAGATATAGATATAAATATGATGTGCCTGTAGGGTTATCTGTAATTTCCTTCAAATCTAGAGGCTGTTGTCGGTGATGAGTCAGCGGGAAGAACACACGGTCGTTCAGAACTCGGAGTTAAATCACGTGCCGCGGAGGATAGAAAGACGGACTTTTCGAGTCTCGCCCTCAGTTTATAGACGTATACGGTGGAAGAGAAGAAGGACTATTTGGTCAGTGCTGCTGAACACAGTACAGCATGGACGAATTGAGCAGGTCCGACGACGATAAGTCTTATTATATATTTTATTATAGGGGTATGCGGTAAAAACCGATCGGTTTTCTCGTAAAAGTTGTACTTCATGTAACAATACCAGAAACGAAGAGAAAGTATTCTCATGAATTACAACACATATAAGGGAAGTGGGCAGAGGTGCCGACATACTGACAGAGCCACATGACTTCACAGTATAGTCTTCTGGTTAACCTATTCCAAAACACATACCAAGATTGTAACGATTCGTGATATGTGTTGTATCTCAGGTACGCTTTTTTCCTGCAAAACCGCACATAAAAATTTGTTCGTAACTCTTCCCTCCTTCTTACTGAAACAGTTTCATTTGGGCTTTTAAATTAAACGCAACATTAAAAGGGCTGTGGAAAAAGATGCCGGAATACTGACAAGACGTCATACGACCCTACAGACAAATATACCGACTGATTATTTCTAAAACATCACAAGAACCAAAAGTGATCCTTGCGATATTTTGTTTCCCAGCCACGCATTGATTGTAGATGTTCATGTGGAGATATTGAATGGACATGACCACACGGCCCCTAGCAACGGCTTGAGCGGTATTAGATACAAACATTTCAGAGCCATGATGTAATAGCCCTATCAAGTCATCTCTTGGAAAATGATGAACTATGTGATTGCCAGATAGTCAAAAACGGCTCAAACGGAGGAGTATTGAATGCAATTCCGTATTCAACACAAATACCTGTGAGGTCCGACGCCGACCAGGCGTCTCATTCTCCACCATGTTTACAAAAGTCACAAAATTACAATCACAATGATTTGTATAGAGGGAATGCCACGGGGACGAAACATCCACCAGCAGAATCTCACCGTATACAGGCAACGATTAAACGCAATATTGAGGGGGTGTTGGAAAACGATGCCAGCGTACTGTCATGAAGTCATATGACCCTACAGACAAATTAATGACTTCATATTTCTAAAACATCACAAGAACAACAAGTGATCTTTGTTATTATTTGTATCCCAGTCACGCTTTGATTGTAGCTGATCATGTGGAGATATTGAACTGACATGACCACACGTTGGCACATATTGGTTTCATACATTGCACAGAGTTTGACGCACTGCAAATTTCCTCTAATTGTGTAATGGTATTACCTGCCGCGAGGAGTTTCCTGATTGCCTGACGGTATGACATAAATGAACATGATTGTGACATATATGTTACTTTTTCTGCTATTTCACACAAGTTGTCCCCGCGCGTGGCCGGGCCCCTGCACATCCTATCTTCATCATGAGCACAACAAAACGAAATAATGGTAAGACAGTTCCAAGGAACCTTAGTGCACGTTCCTCGGTCGAGTTTCTAATAGATCGAAATGAACAAGGTCACGATATCTTATAATATTGTGTCTTATAATATAGCAACGAATTCTATATGTACCAAGTTTAATATTTCCAAGTGCGGCCACCGTGGATGTCTCACTCTATAATACTCCAGCTTCATCTTTATTTCCACGTTGACTGGTAATTCATATTTATTGTTCTACTACAAACTGTAGTTTCCTTTAAGAAGTATGGTCGACAGTATCGTCGCAAGACAACCCAAAGACTCCATCTTAGAGTGAATGATCACAGAAAATCCGTTAGGAAAAAGCAATTGCTTATAGATCAGCATTTTCTGGACCCGATCATGGCTGGGATAACTGTAGTATTCAGATTATAGACGTCGTCTATCTACCAACGATTTCCCCTTGGATTTGAGAGATAAATCCAAGAGCGGTAACTATTCTGGATGTTGGAACTTGGGTCAGTGTTTCCCTATGGTTTAAATGATAATCTCAGTGGGTTCGGCATTGCAGGAAACTAGCCTATGTTTATGTATACTTTGGTTGTCTTTTTGAATTTGGTGCTAATACTGTTGTATGGATATGGAATAGGTCTTTGGATTATGGACGCGGATATTCTTTAATGGACGACGGCTGAATTATGAATGACGGACTAGACACTTGTATTGTTACAAACCGCCGTTCCAATATATTCAATATTACCCACCTATTTAATCCCCACCAAAGGAGACATCGCAGCGATGGATGGAGAAAGTTTAATAGTGCGTTCATTCACGATCATATCATTTTAAATTACTTAGTGGGTTTCTCTAAAACACCCAATAGTTCACATAGCGTACGTACAGTCCTGTATGCGTTACCTCAGAGAGCTGTAAATCGTATAGGAAAAGATATAGAACGATTTGTGTCTTCAATAAATATAATACCACCCACAATCACTAAATTTTGTCAAGATATAGCGTATTTTCGATTGTATCGTCCAGTGAACATAATCGAAACACCCCAGGGCCGACTTTTCTTGAAACTCAACTACTTGCATGGACAAAGGACTGGACATAATTCACCCCGAATCCTGACGGATACTATGCCAAACTATTTTATGTGCACCCCTTGCATATCACATAAGTATACTAAATCTATAGCCGCCAGAATATTCAATTACGCTAATGCTGTCACGGAATTTTACTGGAACTTATACACGTCGGGAGGCTATAGTTGTGATTGTGAATCGTCTAACTTTATCTATACAGCATGCAAACATATTTTGATTGGTAACCAGATTATAGTGAGTAATAAGAACCTAAGAACACTCCTGATGAAGATACCTAAATATAGAGCAGAAAGTAGTCCTGGCTGCATTGGGACAGTACGTTATTGATTGATCTAAGCGAGAAAAAGTTGAACCTTCCGCACTCACGGATTGGCTAGACTCCACAGTAGTAGTAGTAACCATTTACAGGTCTTATTGACCTACTTTTTTGTTCCCCCCGGTAGAGGATTGAGGAGGAACTTGATCACGTGATCAAGGCATGTCTAGACTTGCTGGTGTGTGGTAAAAATGGCGGCGTGTGTGTGTGTGGTCAAAATGGCGGCGTGTGTGTGTGGTCAAAATGGCGGCGTGTGTGTGTGTGGTCAAAATGGCGGCGTGTGTGTGGTCAAAATGGCGGCGTGTGTGTGTGGTCAAAATGGCGGCGTGTGTGTGTGTGGTCAAAATGGCGGCGTGTGTGTGTGGTCAAAATGGCGGCGTGTGTGTGTGTGTGGTCAAAATGGCGGCGTGTGTGTGTGTGTGGTCAAAATGGCGGCGTGTGTGTGTGTGTGGTCAAAATGGAGGCGTGTGTGTGTGTGTGGTCAAAATGGCGGCGTGTGTGTGTGTGTGGTAAAAATGGCGGCGTGTGTGTGTGTGTGGTCAAAATGGCGGCGTGTGTGTGTGTGTGGTCAAAATGGCGGCGTGTGTGTGTGTGTGGTCAAAATGGCGGCGTGTGTGTGTGTGTGGTCAAAATGGCGGCGTGTGTGTGTGTGTGGTCAAAATGGCGGCGTGTGTGTGTGTGGTCAAAATGGCGGACTGTAGAAAAACGTATAAAAGGAGGCGATTTTTAGCGGTGGGGTGTATTCATTGCACTACTTGCCTGACTTACCTGACCTGACCAGCCTGCCTGCCCAGCCTGCCTGCCTCACCTCTAGCCTGCCTGCCTGCCTCTAGCCTGCCTCACCTCTAGCCAGCCAGCCTGCTTGCCTATCCGCTTGTATTAGACGAAAGCATGAGACGTGGAGAAGATTTTCCCTGGGACCCAGCAGTACCTCCGGTTGAAGTCTTGCCTGAATACGAGCGTGTGAGGGAGACCCGCACTCTTACACCGGACTGCACCCTATTGTTGTATCCCAAACGTGTGGAGCTCATCGATGACGACAGTAGGTGTTGGTGTACGTCTGAACCAGCGCGTGTCTCTTTATCCCCGGAAGGCTGGACTACCTTGAAACGGGTGTTATTGGGTGACCTCGACGGTGAAGGCATTCACCTGTGTGACGACGTCTACATTTTCTGCGGTCCCTATTTTGCTCGACTCCTCTGTCTCAAGCAAGGTGGTTTTACTCTGGACCCTGATCTATGGACAGCCTTGGAAAAAGTAATCCCCATGGTCGATGAAGTATTATCTCTATAGGAGCCACATAACCCATCAGAATAGTACGTATCACGCACTACACCCGTAGAGCTACATCTGGTCTATAAAACACGTCTCTCTGGATCCTACACCTTCATTTCTACGGTTGCAGAGCCATGACGGAGATCCAACCCTATGCGACTCGCATTTTACAGCATGCCACCGCGGTGAATTCATTCACGGGTTACCGAACAGTGGTCCGGTCCATGTTTGCAGATGGCGACGACAACGAGGGGCGACGCCAGATCCTGAACGAGTTCACAGAAGCGGTCCTCCACAGAGTGCACTCGATGGAGAGGCGTTCCATCACTCACCACTACTGGACTATGACAGCCATCCTTGATGCTAGGGCTATGGACCACGAGCGCTCACGCCGGAACCAGCGCCGGCTGGTTGGCCTCATACTAGTCTGTGCCCTATTGACCCTGGCGCTGTGGTATTGACACTATAAATACGAGAGACAGACACCGTGTGTGTCATTCACCGTTCGACATTTGGAGCAAGCATGTCATCCGACCTACGAGCCATCCTGCCCCTTACACCCCAGGTGGGGTTACACGTCTATGAAGATAAAGTCACCCTGGTGGAAGACCGGGATGTCTGTGGGTGGGATCCGGAGTCCACATCCACTACGGTGACGCTACACCGTGACGGCTGGACCAAATTTAAACAGGTGTTGAGCGGTGAGCTCGATGGACACCTCATCCACATAGAAAATGCCATCTACGTATACCGTACCACCTTCTTCCTACGCCTGGGCCGCTACCAAGACCCTACGCGAGGCTTCACCCTAGACCCCCATCTGTGGACAGCCTTGGAGAAAGTGGTGCCTATTGTGGACCAGCTCTTTACACCGGACGAACGGTCATCAGACCAGTTGGGGTGGGCTCGTGCTATTGAGGACGCGCTGGCTGAACCCCATGAACAACTACATGAACCCGACGACAACGAGGCTATAGACTATCCGGCTGAACTGAGTCAACCAACACAACGGTGGTAGAAACTTGTTATAAATAAACCATACTCTCCGGGTCCATCATCATTGTGTCACCATGAAGCGCTGGGAGAAGGTGTTGGATAACTTATACTACAGTCCCGACAGTCCGGCGGCCTATAGTGCACTGTCGGCTCTCTATCGAGCGGCCAAACCCCAGGGGATACAACGTGCCCAAGTCCGAGATTGGTTAAGAAAACAAGACACCTATACCTTACATCGAGCTGTCCGTCGCCATTTTCTACGGAACCGGGTCATCGTGGGAGGAATAGATGCCCAGTGGCAAGCGGATTTGGTCGATATGAGCGCCTTTGCCAAACACAACGATGAGAATCGGTATATCTTGACGTGCATCGATATCCTATCCAAGTATGCGTGGGTGGTACCCATCCGGACGAAAACGGGGGCGAATCTCATAGCGGCGTTCAAAGACATCTTCAAGACCGGGCGCAAACCTTTGTATTTGCAAACCGACGAAGGCACGGAATTCCTCAACAGACCGTTCCAAGCCTTTCTCAAGAAACAGAAGGTCTTCTTCTTCCATACGTACAACGAGACCAAGGCGTCCGTGGTGGAAAGGTTCAACAGGACATTCAAAGGCCGCATGTATAAATATTTCACCTATAAGAATACAAGGCGGTACATCGATGTTCTCCCGAAACTGGTGAGGGTTACAATCGAGCCTATCATCGAAGTATACAGAGAGCCCCCATTACCGTGACCCAACGCAATGAAGCCCAAGTCCGGCGTGTCTTGTACCCCAGGCCATCGCAACCAGCACCGAAGGCGGTGTACAAGGTCGGGGACCCTGTACGGATCAGTAAAGTCAAGGGCAAGTTCGAGAAAAGTTACTTGCCCAACTGGAGCGATGAGCACTTCCTGATTAAACGGCGCCTACCCCGACAGCGGCGAGTCTATGAACTGGAAGATCTTCAAGGGGAACCGCTGCTAGGCACGTTTTACGAGCCGGAATTACAGCCTGTCGTAAAATCACAGCAAGACTACTACACGGTGGAGCAGATTTTGAAAACGGAACGTCGACGTGGCAAACTGTTTCATTTCGTCAAATGGCAAGGCTGGCCCAGTTCCTTCAATTCCTGGGTCGCTGCCAACCAGGTGAAACGACTATAAAGCCAGACACCACTGCCGTCCTCCTACATTCCACGTCCAACCATGAACGCGGTGCAACCGTCTCTGAACACAGCGTCTTCCAAAACGCGCAAAGCGCAAGTGGGCTTTGGTGTACTAGTGCTAACCCTGCTGAGTGTGTTGTACGGAGGTGTGTTTTACGACGTAGCCTATGTCAGCACGTTACTTAACCAACTGAGAACACCAGCCATCAGTGAAACCGGTCTACAGAGAGCACCAGTCGTATCCAGCCCAGTCACCATCACCTCCACACCCCGTGTACAAGCCACAACGAGTGTAAGCTCCACACTTACACCAAGTACACCTACTACAGCTGAAGACCCACCGGATTTCATACCTCACAGTGAACCGACAACGACGACCCACGTTGTACCCATCACCACCATCATCATCCCTGAACGTGAACAGACAACGACAACCGACGTTGTGCCCACCACCACTCCAGTTCACTCGTACCAAATTTACAAGAGCGGGTTACCACGACAGCGGATACACCTCCAACCATGGACCCTCGGTGGCAGCATCCCTTCACCTGCGTCATCGCAGGACCGACGGGCTCCGGCAAAACGCACTTCGTCAGGAAGCTCCTTCAACACGCCGACAGCATGATCACTCCACCCATTGCCAGAGTCGTGTGGTGTTACGGAGAATGGCAGCAAGCGTATGCAGCAATGCCCCACATCACGTTCGTGGAAGGCCTACCTAACCTGGCCGATTTGGAACCCGACACCTTGGTGGTTCTGGATGATCTCATGGCGGAGACGGATGCGCGGGTCACCCAACTCTTTACCAAAGGCAGCCATCATCGACGGCTCAGCATCATCTACATTGTGCAGAATCTGTTCAGTAAAAACAAAGAACATCGGAACATCAGCTTAAATGCCCACTACATGGTGGTCTTCAAAAACCCGAGAGATACCACTCAACTGCTGCACCTGGCGAGACAGATGTATCCCGGCCGCACACCGTTTGCATTGGAAGCCTTTAAAGATGCCACAACCCCTCAGCACGGGTATATGCTCTTCGACCTGAAGCAAACCACCCCCGACCACCTTCGACTACGGACCGGCATCTTTCCCGGAGAGACTCACCACGTGTACATGCAAAAATAATGTAAACACACCTACAGTGGCTCCCCCAGCTGGGGTGTGTGTGTTTTGATGATGGGGATAATAAAAAAGAATGAATACCACAGCAGGGTTGATTTTTGTCTCTGAAGTAGATAAAAAGAGCAGAATTGTGGGTTCTAGCATTAGTTGTACAGGATGTCTGCGCGAGTACGGAAGCACGCTCCCACGCTCCGTGTATTGAAGACGGCCCCACCCGAGTTGGTGCGAACCATTGTACGCGGTGCAGACCCTGCTCTCGTGTGCTGTCTGTGCGAGATTGGACTCAATATCTTAAAAGGCAACGTACCACTGACTCCGGCTCAGAAGACCAAGTTGACCAAGCATAAGACAGGTCTAAGAACCTTAGTCCAGAAGCGAGTGTCTCAAACACAAAAGAAAAAGGTGTTACAGAAAGGCGGCTTTCTCGGGGCTATCTTAGCACCGTTGGCCGCTTCCGTGTTGGGTCCAGTATTGGGTGGACTCTTCGGCCGACAATGAACCACACGAAAAAAATGGTCCTCGTCGAACCTCGGCTCCTTCAAAACCTCCAATCGCCCTACCCTGTCCCACCTACGGTGAAGACGATAAACACCCTCGATGGAGAGATGCAACAGATCTTACAGAGACCGGGGTTAAGCGATAGTGAGAAAGTACAACGGTACAATGAGACGCTTCAGCGGTACATGACGTTCATGGACCAATACAAAACCCTCTCTACTCCAGCACCACCACCACCACCATCACGTGACAGACCGCCGACCTCAGCACCGTTCCAACAGCCGGGTGGGGTACCTTCCACAGCTCCACAGTGGGTGGAAGACGAAGTGCTGAAGAGTGTACCTGCCTCGTTCAAGAAACAAGCTGGCCTGGTATTACAACGGATGAAACAGAATCCTAACATGACTTGGAATGATAAAGGTGAACTCCTGGTACAGAATCAGGTGGTCCCCGGTACCCACATGACGGATTTAGTGAATGACCTGATGCGTCAACGCAGGACGCACACGGATCCTCGAGGATGGGAGGTCTTCGCTCAAGGCTTGAAAGACATGCATGTACCACAGGAATTGGTGGGGAACCCTCAGCGCTGGGCCTTTATGCAGAATGTGAGTACACCACCAGAACCTTGGGAACCGGAGTCACCACCCAAATCACCACCACGGCGGGCACCTACGTTTTCACCCCTTTTACCACGCCACCCCCTGCAACCACCAAGAGCTAAATCACCGCGACCATCACGACGATTAGCGCCCAAGGGCTGGGAGAAGTATTAAAACCAACAGCAGCAGCAGGACAGCTCAGTCATCATGTTTTACCTCACCCTACCCAGTAACAGCTCGGCTGATGTGTTTCCTGACAACACCTTGACCAAGTACGTGACCCAGTTACCGCAACCGTTGCATTTACCTGGACGCTGGGAATGTGGACTCGTGGATATCCAATACCCTTACTCGTTGTACAACGTGCGAGCCAATGAAGTATGGTACGAGGTGACCTACGAAGGACAAGAAACTCGACTCAAACTACCCGAAGGTCAATACGATACACCCAAGGCGTTCATGGGTGGACTGAGAAGTCTGATGCATTATAAGTCTCTACGAGACGTCACGAATACTTCAAAACCCATCAAATCTTTCCCCTTCAAAAATCATGTGGACTTCGATTACAACGCACACAACGACAAGGCCAATCTCACGCTCAGCCCCAACGTAAGTGTCGAACCCTACAGCAAATGCTGGGTTTCAATTACCAGGGGTACGCTGGCCCCACCGGCGAGATAGGCCACATCCCGATGGACATGCGTGGTGGTATGTATGGCCTGTACGTCTACTCGGACGTGGTCGATGCACACATTGTCGGCGACAGCAACGTACCTCTACTGCGCGTCTGCCCGGTGAAAGGCACGTATGGAGCTCAAGTCACCCACAGTTTCAGGCATATCGTGTATCTACCGGTCAGTCAGACCGATATTAGCTCCATCGTCATCGATATAAGAGACGACACGGGACGATCGGTGGCATTCGAACGAGGAAAAGTGGTGCTGACACTTCATTTCCGTCAAGTCCGAGCGGTTCACTTTGCATAATGAAGGTGCCTTATCAATGCCATACAGCCAGTTACGTCGATCATTACACCAAACAGGCCGGGGGTAACTTTCCTGTCTTTGCGGGTACACGCATGCAACGAGGACATGGACTGGGGAACATACTCGGGAGCATCGTCAAAACGTTTCTGCCCTTGGTGACGCGTGGGGTCAAAGCGATCGGCAAACAAGCGGTGCGCAGTGGACTGCAAGTGGCCGGTGATGTCTTGGGGGTACGGCACCCAAAGAATCCTTGAAACGGCGGGCCAAAGAAGCGGGAGGCGTCTTGGTGGCCAAAGCACAACGCACCGTAGGGAATAAAAGAGCTGCCCCACCGAGACCACGCACCAGTCGACGACCGACCCAGCGACGACGCACATCGAAGAAGACAAAGGATATCTTTTCTTAAAGATGGCTTTCATCCATGCCGAGTCGTGTCCTTCTACCAACAGTGAATTTGATTTATGGACCGTCCCACCTACTCAGACCAGTGCCGAAGAGGGTCAATGGGTGGAACATCTGCCCCTTTCCAGCATTACAGCCACAGGCCCCATTGAATTCACCATCACCAACGCAGATACGACCTACCTGGATTTAGCCCATACGTACCTATATGTGAAAGCTAAAATCACCAATAAAGATGGGACAGTCCTGAAAGCAGATGCACCCGTGGGACCAGTGAATCTCTGGCTTCATTCGCTATTCCAGCAAGTGGATATAGCCCTGAGTGATAAACTGGTGAGCGCCTCGACGAACACGTACCCGTATCGAGCCTACATCGAAACGCTGTTATCCTACGGGCGTGACGCTAAAAAGTCGTATTTGACAGCCCCGTTGTTCTACCGAGATACCCCAGGCAAGATGGAAGCGAGTCCTGATAACGCCGGCTACACGGAGAGAGTGGATTTCACAGCAGAGAGTCAATCGGTCGATATGATGGGACGTCTGCATGCGGACTTATTCATGCAGGACCGATACCTCTTGAATGGAGTACCTGTCAAAATACGACTAGTGCGCGCAACGCCTGCGTTTGCCTTGATGGCCCCGAATGAGGACCTCGAGTATAACATTGTCATCCAAGAGGCAAGTCTGTTTGTACGCAAAGTGAAACCGAGCCCAGGTGTACAGTTGGGGCACATCAGAGCCTTGGAGAAAAAACCAGCCCAGTACCCGATTCGACGAGTACAGACCAAGGTCTTTTCCGTTCCTAAAGGCAATATGATTGTCAATCAAGAAAACCTGTTCCTGGGGGATTTGCCCAAGCGTTTAACCCTAGCTTGTGTGGAGAACGTCAGTTATAATGGGACACTCTCGAGGAATCCGTTCAACCTAAAAGCGTTCAACATCAATTTCGTGGCCCTGCATGTGGATGGCCAACAGGTACCGGCACGCCCCTTACAACCTAACTTTGGAACGGACAATTACATCCGGAGCTATCTGAACCTCTTCACAGCAACTGGCCAAATCAACCAAGACGAGGGAAATATGATCAGTCGAGACGATTTCGGCAGAGGGTACACATTGTTCTGTTTCGATCTGACTCCCACCTTAGACAACGATCATCAACTGAGTCTCGTCAAGAAAGGCAACTTACGCTTGGAACTGCATTTCGGGACACCTTTACCGAAAACCATCAATGTGATCTGCTACGCCGAGTTTGACAACATCATTCAAATCGATAAAAGCCGTAACGTGCTGTGGGACTTCTCCACCTAACATGGATACAGACCAGATAACCACCGTGCTGGGGAATGACCCAGGGACACGTAGGGTCTTTCAAGGGGGTGTTCGCCCGAGATGTGTTCCCATTAGACCGTATGTATCCTGCTGCTTACGTCCTGAATACAGACCCGATGGATCGGCCCGGTGAACACTGGGTGGCCGTGTAATTGACAGAAGAGCAGGGCGAATACTTTGACCCGTACGGCCTGCCACCCCTCCATCCCGATTTAACAGACTTCATGGATCAAGGCACAGAGACGTTGTGTTGGAATACTAAAACGTTGCAAAGCCTGGACAGTATGGTGTGCGGACAATATTGCTTGTTTTACCTGTACCATCGATGCCGGGGAAGACCCTTATCTACCATCGTCCACATGTTTGACGAGTACCCCAAGGCCGAGGACCGAGATGTACTCGTCTATGACTGGGCCGCCCATCATTTCAATGTACAAGTCCCGTTCTGGGCTTGAATTCTTTCAATGAACACACGCCCGCTGTTCTGGGCTTGAATTCTTTCAATGTACAAGCCCCTGTTCTGGGCTTCAGTTTTCACGTGGTTGTTCTCACGTTGTTGTTGTTCACTGAATAAAAAACAAAATGAGATCTCACCAAAAAACCCTGTCTTGTGTGTTTTATTCATAATGCATCTGGAGATTCAGTCAAACTGAAATCAGTGGTGTAGGATGGGGCCAAAATGTCACCCACCAAGGTTAGAATGCAAGCGCACTATAGTAAAAATAGAGAGCCAATGAAATCAGCCCACAGACCAAGTACGTGTATTTGGTCTAGGTTTGGAGCGGGCATTTCATTGAGGTGCGTGTATACGGTGAGTGAAGAGACTCGTCCAACACGTATAGATTATGACTATAAGTTCTATGCTCGGAACATGGTTAGTACGAATGTTTCGGTGGTGGTGGTGTTCAATAAAAAAACTTCATGAAAACCCAAGTGAAGTTCGAATATTTATTAAGGTGAACAAGTGAACAAGAATGTATGTACAAGTATATAAGAACGTTGCAAACAAGAATTGAGGTGAACGTATGTATAGAGAGAGAGAGAAATCACAGTGAAGTATATAACAGTTCAACCGAATCATCGCACTGACGTATATCGAGTACTTATTCAATAGAATGACAAACAAGTTCATGGTGTAATGTATATATAGAGAGTAATTTAGAGTCCAAATATGTATGTCCATTAGAAAAGTCGGGGTATAAGATATGTTCACAAGTCCAGGTAAGTGGTACTGATGCCATCGGCCTGGACTTTCCGTTTCGGGTAGAAAAATGTGAAGGCATCTCGTTTCTGGATGTAGGTTCGCATTTGGTGGTCGACGACCCGGAATCCTCGGTTAGTGCCACTCGCACTGGTCTGGCTTTGGAGTACGTCCAGGTATAAGGCTTTGTCGATGTTGGGGTCACGCCGGTTGACTCCTTTGCAACTGAACTTATTGTTTCCATCTCCACCGTAACAGAAGTAGGTCTTGGACGACAGGGCGATCATGGCATCTCCGCTCCACTCCAGCTTAAACAGGCCCGGCGTCCGCTTGTCGTACTGGTAATGGTCACGTCGAGGTAGCCACTGGTCCCGTTCCACCTCATACTGTGCGCGTAACTCCGGTTTCACCAGGGACTCCCAATCCGCATTAGAGACGGCCATGTAGGCAGAGTCCGTGTCCATTTCCATGAGTTGCCAATCGGATGGGTCGAAATACACACCCATGAAATCATAGAGGAACTGGAGCATCCTCAGTTTGGCCACCTGGTATACCATACATCCAATTTGGAGGGGCAGGTTGTAACGAATGACCCTTTTGGCTGAAGATATTTCATAGGTATCATCCTCGATGACGTCGACGGACCGAAACAGAGGCGAGTTGATCTTTTTGCGGGCTTGTTTGGTTGTACAGATATTGACGTTGACGTGCTTGTCTTGGTTCGTGACCGTTTTTCCGTAGTAACCATTGCCTGTCAATTTCCAAGATTCACCGATGATGGCCTGACTAGGATCTTGATCGCCTTGACGACGGGCAGACGTGACGATGTCGGCATTCCGCGCGAAACAGGCGTTGGGTATATACTGAAGGACTTGGTACACGCGCGTCACTTCGAGGCCATGGCTCATGTACCACTGTAGCAAAGGGGTACCCAGCAAGATTTTCTCTGCCCACATACTCCCAATCAACATTCGACGAGGTTGTTTCAATACGTCATGTTCCTCAGCATAGGCGCCCATGGTCTCTCCAATGTCAGCCCGACCCACCAGCGTGTTCTTGAAGATAGGCGGGCACTGGGCGAAGAGGGGCTTGAGATGGTCGGGAACATGCAGGTCGCATTCCACAAATCCATACAGGGTCCCGGAACGAACGGCGTCGAAAAGCTGTGGCAGGGTCAAGAGTGGTCGGCGACTCAACGGGTACTCGCGCGCTTTAAGGAAGTCGCGTAAGTGTGGGAGGGCCTGGCACATGGTGTGAAATTCACACTCCCACAGTTCGATAAGATCGTACCCCAACTCTTTGACGTAATCCCCATTCTCCACCACTTCTGCTCGTAATTCTTCTGCTGATTTCCCACGTCGTTCGTTGAAGCGTCCATCGCTGAAAGGACATTGGTGGCCGTGCCAGTAACACCCATAAAATTGAAATACGGTCGGTGTTCCTTGTACAAGGGCAAACCCATCGACGGGGAGTCGACGATCTCCTATGCGCTTCTCTGTGGCGTTGGTCTGATGGCGTATATAAATTCCCCGTCGATCGGCTTCCCAATCCAACCACTGGTCGGCGAGATGTTTGTACGGCGTACGTTGAGGTGTGAAATGTTGACCGTCTGCCCACCAGCGCGTATAATGCCCGCTGGGCATGGGTTGGGCGAGAGACCACAGGTACAGGGCATTGGCGTCAAATCCAATGATTTTGGCACAGGGTTTCCCACCGGGAAGAGTAGTGACATCCTTCTCATGGTAGCGGTGAAAAATAAGGCTAGGTCCGCCGACGATGTTCTGTTTTAAACAATCATACATGTCCTCATCTTTTTGTTGTATCAGTGAGAAGTAGGTAGGACACTCTTGGAAGAGATGGCGAAGCGCGAGACCCGGTAAACTCAAACACTCCTTGAAGATGTCGACGTGCATCTCGCGACGAAAGAGTTGGACCATTTTCTCGGCCGCTTCGAGGAAAGGGATCACATCTAAGTTGTTATACCACACCAGGAAATCTCGCAAGGTCTGCATGTGTTGGTCATTCCATACCTGCTGTAGTTCCTGGTACGTGTCTTCCGAACATTCCACTTGCTTGAGATCGTCATAGAGCGCGTCCCGGGGTGGCAACTGTGTTTCCTTCAAGCGGTCGAGCGTCGATATGTAGGTGTAAGGGAACCTCCCTTTGGTTTGTGCACAGTCATAGGCCTTCACCCACTGATCGTAGCTGTAATTGGGAGCTAAGTAGTTCCGTACATCCAGGAAATGGAGTGATGTGGTGGTGAGGGCCATGTGGTTGTTGATCTTTTTGATGACGGACTTGATGGTATCGGACTTTGCCAAGTAAGGGTAGAGAAATTCCTTCACCATGTTGAGATCGTATCGCCCCGAGTTGAATCCGAGCACCGGTAACTGGCTTAAGTATTGCAGGAAGCGGATTTTCAATTTCTCCGCATACGGTTTAGGTAAAGGGACATCCTGCGGTTGCATGGGCTCCGGCTTCTCGGACTCTGACTCGGACTCTTCATCGTCACTGAACGATACACCCAGTGTAGGAATCCGGTCGTCGAGTTGGTCCAGTACGTCCTGGAACTTGGACACCAATAGTTCTGTACTGACCGCACTGACTTCCTCTAAATAGTCCATCATGCGGGTAATCAAGTCATGGGCGTCGCCGGCGGACACGAAACAGACCGGTGCAGCGTCATAGCCAGGTACGTTGCTGGAAATACTCACACTCAGGGGAATATGGCGCTGTGTCCACTGTGTTTTCGCCGAGGGCGCATCCATCGGTTCCAACATCGCCTCGAAATCGTAACATGCCCGGTAGGGTAATAACGATGCTCTTCCGGTATGATGAGACCTTCATCGGCCAGTTCCTCGAAGATGGTGGGCGTGTTATGGTACACACCGCCAGGAAATTTCCGTTTGACAGTGTGGTCACAAATCTTCTCGTGTCGATGTAAATCACGAAGTGAGTGGTGAAACACCCGATGGCATTGGGCACAACTGTAGGATTGCGCGTACAGACTCATATCATAGATCAGGGAAAAATGATTCACCCCGCCGTCGTCGAAGATGTTGACTTTCATGGTGGAAGCATACCGTTCTGAAGACCGATGCACCAATTCAGCCACAAATGTGTCACGATCCTCCTCCTCATCCTCCTTCTCTTCCCGTAGTAAACGGTACACAAAGATATTGACGTTGAACAGTGTTTCCACGACATCCAAATTCTTGAATGGGACTCCCCGGAACTGCCGCGGATCTAGGTCTTGTTCCTCTAAATATTGTCTCCAATAGTTATTGGCCACTCTATCACAATTCTTGGGATGACATTCGTTCAAATGAATGGCCAAACACCGGAACAGACATTTCTGGTCTTTGTAGGGGCCATTTGTGCCTCCGGCTAATGCATACAGTCCTTTTCGATTGAGTAGCCAAGGGGGTAGTTGTACAGGAGCACCGATCGGATGATCTCTCATTTTGGTCACGAAAAATGTCACGTTGGTGACCATTTCCACAGTCCACTTGGTATTGGGGCGTTGCAACCGGGCCCATTCCAATGGGTCCAACGTAGTCAGTTGGTCGATGAGGGGCTCCAGTGACGCATGATTGATGATGGTGAATGGCTTGTCAAACACATAGGTATTATTGCTCGGGTAAAAATACCGTACCTGGTCCGTCTCTTTGTGCCGTAGAATATAGCCGAATGTCATATTCACTTTGAACGCTGTCACTTGGTCTCTGAAAATGTTCTCGGCATAGTTAGGAAGATACGTGAGGTCCTGTAGCCGGTCTTGAATAGGGCGATGACGGTGGAAACATCGTCGGATGGTGCTCCAATGGCGCCGATAGATGTCACTCACAGGGTGGTTTTCGGGCAAGGCGTCAGCGGGAGGCACAGCTGGATCCTCAGGAAAGTCGTGTTCGCCTCTCACATTCTCACGTGCCAAGGGAGATCTCGATCGGTCACGTCGCCTCATCCTGATCGTATATACTCCTGTAAAATAGAGCCGATTTTGACAATGAATCGGTCACGACTTCTTATTTCTTTGGAGGGGCAAGGTCAATAGGACTTGCGCTTTTTATACTACTAAAATGTGAAGTAGATTACATCTTACATCTAGCTTTAAGGCCGTGATATGCATATGAAGTATTCTGGGGCATGGTCAGTACTTCCCAATTTTCCCTTTGTCTACTACTCGCCGATTTTTTATTTTTTTTATTTATTTATTTATT
Source organism: Hanleya hanleyi (assembly GCA_036873755.1). Taxonomy (NCBI): domain Eukaryota; kingdom Metazoa; phylum Mollusca; class Polyplacophora; order Lepidopleurida; family Hanleyidae; genus Hanleya; species Hanleya hanleyi. The sequence goes on from JAVTVY010023688.1 coordinate 74,967, forward strand.
TATTTATTTCCTCGAGAGCTACAACATGACACCTTCCACGCCCCATTCGAACCCATAGCGGTCCCTCTCTATCCCAAACATACACCCACATAACACCCAAAATGACCATGTGGGAATAAGGACCTACAAGAGGTTTGGCCTAAATTGAATTTTATTGTACAAACACTCAAGATGAGCAGGTACATAACAAATGTAACATACAATCACAAAGATACAGTGGCAATAGTTTTGGTCCAATACAACATGGCCTAGTGCGAGTTGTCTCCCTTGCGTAATAAGGTTCAGATGGCGCTATGATTGGAAATGTGCGATTATCCGGGGGAATGATGCCAATTGCCATCCTATGCGCCATTTTGTGACACAATTCGTGCATCATATTATTCTAGAATGTATTGTGAACAGTTTGAAGTAAATTGAGACGTACGGGTAAGAGAGATAGAGATGGTGTACGGATATTTCATGATGTAGCGGGAATGTGTAACGTAGTACAAATGTACGGTGTCCCATTCCGTGTTCCTTGTCAAGTTGCTGGGAAAATATGCCGGAGGAGTGCATATGTGGAGACTTACTCGAGCGTTATATGTCATGAGCTGTTTGAGAAAAATACGTGATCAATTGAGACGTACGGGTAGGAGAGATCTTGTCTGTTTAGTCAATTGTTGGATCATGTCGTCTGCCAGTTCGTTGTTGGTGCTGGCAGTACTACGCTGTAATCTCAGCTGAGTCATGCGCGAGGCATGGTGTAATTCTTGTTGATAAAGTCAATGAGTGATTTTGAGCGACAAACTCTATAAATAGTAAGATCGTAGGCATATATAGTGATGGTGTACGGATATTTCATGATGTAGCGGGAATGTGTAACGTAGAACAAATGTACGGTGTCCCATTCCGTGCTCCTTGTCAAGTTGCTGGCAAAATATCCTGGAGGCCTGACTGCATATGTGGAGAATTACTGGAGCGTTATATGTCATGAGCTGTTTGAGAAAAATACGTGAAATTTGCATTGATAAATGGTCCAAAACCGACAGTGGACGTCCATGCAATCGCGCGAATGAAACTAAAAATAGAGCTGTTTGTTGACATAAAACAGCTGATCCATGTGAAGGATGGTTGAGTTACACGAGAAAATTCTGCCAATATATAAATGCCTACCTGTAGATACTAAACTTGGCCGCTAAAAGTTTCCATAATATAGGGAAATAACTGTGATGTCTTTTTTACTGTTTTCCTAAAGACCTAAGCTGAAAAATTCCGAGAGAGGTGGGGGGGGGGGGGATTTCTTAGCATAGATATTATTAAAAAATAAGTTATATTACATACGTGTACGGTGTTGATTGGTGTTACTGAGTGATACTGGTCAGCTGCATCTCATCAATGAGGCGAACACGGTACTTTTGAAGCTTCACTTCCTGGGATGACTGTAGGCTGGTGGCTGGCTGGTGAATTTGCACTGGTAAAATGAAAAAAAGTAAAAGGTTCTCCACAGCTCACACAAGCAGGCAAGCAGGCTGGCTAGAGGTGAGGCAGGCAGGTAGGCAGGCTAGAGGTGAGGCAGGCAGGCAGGCAGGCAGGCTAGAGGTGAGGCAGGCAGGCTGGGCAGGCAGGCTGGTCAGGTCAGGTAAGTCAGGCAAGTAGTGCAATGAATACACCCCACCGCTAAAAATCGCCTCCTTTTATACGTTTTTCTACAGTCCGCCATTTTGACCACACACACACACGCCGCCATTTTGACCACACACACACACACACGCCGCCATTTTGACCACACACACACACACGCCGCCATTTTGACCACACACACACACACGCCGCCATTTTGACCACACACACACGCCGCCATTTTGACCACACACACACACGCCGCCATTTTGACCACACACACACGCCGCCATTTTGACCACACACACACACGCCGCCATTTTGACCACACACACACACGCCGCCATTTTGACCACACACACACGCCGCCATTTTGACCACACACACACACGCCGCCATTTTGACCACACACACACGCCGCCATTTTGACCACACACACACGCCGCCATTTTGACCACACACACACACGCCGCCATTTTGACCACACACACACGCCGCCATTTTGACCACACACACACGCCGCCATTTTGACCACACACACACGCCGCCATTTTGACCACACACACACGCCGCCATTTTGACCACACACACACGCCGCCGTTTTGACCACACACACACACGCCGCCATTTTGACCACACACCAACAAGTCTAGACATGCCTTGATCACGTGATCAAGTTCCTCCTCAATCCTCCACCGGGGGGAACAAAAAAGTAGGTCAATAAGACCTGTAAATGGTTACTACTACTACTCTCCACTATAAGAGCAAGATCGTTCAAACAATCTGCCATATTGACAGACGTATCCTTCCCCAAGCAAAACAAGTACTGAGAATCCTCAATTCACCAGAAGTTCTAACAAATCTCCAGAGTAAACTCGTCATAGTCCCAGCAGACAAAGCTCCAAATAATATAATATTCATATGCAAATATTACTAGTACCAGGTGCTGGTTAAGGAATTGAGTGTAAGCCTACCATCCTCAAATACGTCTACTTACTCCGCAATGGCATTTACTCTGAAATATTTATTTACAATCATAAAACGTTTCTCAAGGAAAGAGGTATCTATCTTCCAACCAATAATAACGATATACCAGAAGTATACTGGGCTCCCAAAATGCATAAATCACCATACAAATCTAGATTCATGCGAGGACAAAATCAGAAAATAAAAATTGAGAAGAAATAAAGCGACTAGAAGAAGCAAATATCACGTCGATTATCGAGCACGTCATAATGGAAATCTGTACGAGTTTTATTCGGAAAACATAATTTTTTAATAAAACTGCTGAACTGGGAATCCTAAAGGCTTAATGTTTTGTTAATCAAGCACCTATATGAAGATTTCAATTTCCGATTTTGAAATCTAATACGGTACAAATCGACATAGTTGACGAAAACTCGAAATAATTCTTTATGATAATAATCTAATTAAGTAGTCATATATTCAGTCAGAATATGCTCAATAATATATACAGATGTTATGAAGTTTTAGGTATATATGATAGGTTGTTTTTAAGATATCAACAATCTTTTCAAACTGACAAAACTGTTACTGTAAAAAGCCAACATTCCAGTTGAGTTGAGCGTCAATACAATCACGTTAAATTTACTGATTGCGCATTGATCCTGATAATTTGTCTGTTGAGTCGCGATCTATCCTTGTTTTATTACAGCTTTTGTCGACGTTAAATTATAACTAGGGCCTATAGGCTTTGGCATGTAATCTATGACTGGGTCAACTTATCATTTTAATAAAACATTGTTTATAAGTAGATAATTCGATTATTAATCAATTATTTTTAGGATGAGACTTTCTTGGTGAAGCACAGAAACTAGTGCTGGATGGGTCGACCCCGTGGGGGTTCGAACATGTGCTCTCAGAATTTGGCACCAAATTGCCAGCAGTAAATGCAAGCGCCCTAACCCACTCGGCCACCTCAGCTCTTGTTTTTGCAGCTGCGTTTAGGCCTATATTGCACGGCAATAGCGTGAAGAACAGATGTATTTAGTCTCGGGGCCCCATTAGAATTTACTTGTATCAAGATTTTCAATCTTTTCCCACGGGTTAGAACAGCAGCATGTTAGTCCTTGGTTCTTCAACCTCAGCCAGTGAGCGCGTCATGGGGCTTTGTTTACATTCCACTCGAAAGTATGTCACTCAGTCACGCGATCGTGGAGCTGTGTATCAATGAAGGGTGGTCAGTGAAAATTTTGTGACAAAAGGCATTTTTGTTGCCACTGATTGATCCGAACTGAAATGTTTTGTATGGCATAGCTAATTTCTAAACTACCGCTGTTATGTTAGCAGGGGTCCAATATACACACATAACAGCCATAAGATTTAAGGCTAATGAAATTTAATACACGACTCCACAGTCTCGCCATATTAGGTAAACTGGGTCGTATCCAAAGCGAGGCTCTGGGTCAGTGGAACGTAAACACTGGCGAGAAAGCGTGTGGCCCAGGCTAATAGGCATAAATACACGACTCCACAGTCTCACCATATTAGGTAAACTGGGTCGTATCCAAAGCGAGGCTCTGGGTCAGTGGAACGTAAACACTGGCGAGAAAGCGCGTGGCCCAGGCTAATAGGCATAAATACACGACTCCACAGTCTCACCATATTAGGTAAACTGGGTCATATCCAGAGCGCGGCTCTGGGTCAGTGGAACGTAAACACTGGCGAGAAAGCATGTGGCCCAGGCTGATCAAACATGCCGAAAGGTGCAAATAATGGCTCAAGTAAAGGAAAAGGCAAGGGTAAACGCGAACTTCTCGAGGACCCCGAAGACGGTCATAACCTGGATGACATGTCCCATGAAAAATTTACTTTATGGTCGCCGCTGGCACTCAAAAATTACCTCGAAATTCGAGGGAAGTCTGCAGACGGATCGTTTGAGGAGTTGGTGGCAAGGCAAGTATAAATATAACTAGATGTAACTGTTATCCTAAGGGATAACTGAGATACCCCCCGTCCTGCAAGACACAAGTCTCCCGTTCCGAGTAATATTTCAATACAGTATAAATAAAACCCAAGGATAGGAAGGGTCATAACTCTGTAACAAATGTGTGAATCGCACGGTAAATGTATTAAAATAGAAGCAAAATTTTAGAAGTATTAGTCCGGACAAAATTGTATCTACAGGATGGACAAGCCGATCCTGTACCCCTCCCCCAGCTTTATTGCAGGGCGGGGGGGGGGGGCGGAGAGAGGGTATAATGATGGAATATTATAATGTAAAATACTGCTTGTTGATCAGGTTATCAGTGCACTCATTACATGAATATTTGAAGAAATTTGGTAATTTTGACCAAATATTTCAGGTCATAAATAAAGAGATGCACATCTTCAAACCATATTAAACATGTGTATAAAGTTTCAGAAACATCCAGTAATAACTGAGTGACTAGTTAATTACACAAGAACATGCTCTATATACATGTATATATATTGGAATATATGCAGAAAATCGACAAAGTCCAAGTCTGGATAAAGAAGGCCTGGTAATTTTGACCAAATAGTTCAGGTCATAAATAAGAGATGCACATCTTCAAACCATATTAAACATGTGTACAAAGTTTCAGAAACATCCAGTAATAACTGTGTGACTAGTTAATTACACAAGAACATGCTATATATATTGGAATATATGCCGAAAATCGACAAAGTCCAAGTCTGGGTAATTTTGACAAAAATTAATATTTCATGTTTCAAATAGGAGATGCAAATCTTCAAACATGTCTACAAAGTTTCAGAACCTTCTGATAAAAATAGTAGGAGTAGTTGATAACACTAGAAACTTGTCTATACATGGAAATAGATCCTGAAAATGGCAAAGTCCTATAAAGTTCAAAACGTCATAAATATGTCAAAAATTATAATTTCGCCTAGTAAATAGGACATGCACAACTTCAAACCATAGGTAACACATACGTAAAGTTTCATTAAAATAGAAGCAAAATCTTAGTCCAAATTCCCGTCAGATGCTAAAATAGGCTTAGTCACTCCTATTTATAAGAAAGGTGACAACCTGGATAAAAGAAATTATCGGCCAGTGAGTGTTTTGACATCTCTTTCAAAAATTATTGAAAAATGCCTGAACTCGCAAATGCGATCGTTTGTGGATAGTTTTCTATCTCCAGGCATTTCCCGATATAGACCTGGATATAGTTGTCAGCAGGCACTCCTACGTCTGGTCGAGGAATGAAAGCTTGCTCTTGACCGTGGAGAGGCCGTTGGGGCACTCTTAATGGATCTATCCAAGGCATTCGATTGTCTTCCCCATGACCTCACTATTGCTAAATTCAGAGCCTACGGCATGTCCAAGGAAAGTGCCACTCTAATAAGTAGCTATTTGATAAATAGACTGCAACAAGTTAAACTTGGAACTATCCTTAGCAGCCAACAATGTACCACTAAAGGTGTCCCTCAAGGCTCGGTCTTGGGACCTGTGATATTTAATGTATTCATAAATGACCTATTGTACACCATCAACACCATGATTGTTAATTATGCTGATGATAACACGTTAAGTGCGACTGGAAGCACAAATGTTGAGGTGAAAGAATGTTTAGAAACGGAGGGCAAAAACTGTATCAAGTGGTTCGATGAGAACCAAATGGAGGCAAATCCCTCAAAATTTCAGTTCTTATTGGCTCAACGACCGAGAGCAAACACTAAGAGTGACGTGGAACTGTCCATTGATGAAAGCGTCACTATCAATAATGAGGCTAGCGTTTTGTTGTTAGGTGTTATCCTTGATAGCCATTTGTCTTTCTCCGCCCATGTAGCTGAAATTTGTAGAAAAGCGGCTAGACAGTTGGGTGCTCTTAAAAGAGTATCCTATCTTTTGAACACCAATGTAAAATTAACAATTTTGAAGTCATTTATACAATCTCACTTTCATTATTGTTCTTCAGTCTGGTTTAATTGCAAACAATCGGATGCAACCAAGTTGGAGAAGCTACAATGCAGAGGACTCCGCTATGTATATAATGATTTTAATGCTACATATAAAAGCTGTTGATAAAATCAGGTTTCTCCACACTCCTTCTTCATCGTAAACGGCAGCTGGTTACAGAAGTTTACAAGTCCCTTAATTGTCTTAACTCACCTTATGTCCAGGACTTATTTAATATCAAACATATTTCATATAATCTCCGTGCCACTAAGAAATTGAACGTCCCGACAGTGAAAACGACAACACACGGAATACATTCAATCCGTTACCAGGGCGCAATACTCTGGAACCAATTGCCCAATTCCATTAAAACCGTAAATAGTCTGAAAGAATTTAAATTTTTAATAAATAAATTCGATTTCTAGATCTCAATCATCAATCATAAAAATATTGGCAAATGATAGTTTATCAGAATATATCACAATTATTTTACATTGTTTATGATCTTAATATATCACACCATATTTTATACAGTATAACACACTGGTCGGTGATATAATCACACTACATTTTTATGTGCATACCCGTATACTTTGTTAATCTTTTATATGATATACCACTTAGTGGTTCTGGTCCTAGGGGCCCTGTTTTATTGTATTCGCGACCGAGTCGGTGATAATAGCTCCTGTGAGAGCTAATATTTTACGGTTTTACAAATCGACTTTAAATAAAGTTTCTTATTCTTATTCTTATTCTTATTCTTAGCAGTCGGGGGAAAAATGTGTCTACAGACAGACGGTCGGACGGACAGACAGACGAACAAGCTGATTCCAGTGTACCCCCCCCCCCCTAACTTCGTTGCGGGGGGATATAATAAATACTATGCTATCACATTATATAGACTGAGGACTACTTCTTACTGTGTAAAATGAATTCTCTAGGCCCACTAAACTTTAGTACTGGTAATACTAGGAGAAATGGCATATTGGGTTGAATTTCTGTTTCATTTCTCTCAACCTTATGAGAATATAATTTTTGGTTAAATATTTAATTTTTTGTATTGTTATTTTTGGTTTCCAGTTTTACGTTAGGTATTCTCATGGTTATACTGGTAGATTATTGTTGTTGCTTCATGGTGTGATGGAGAGTAGTAGCCTAGCTATATAATGCTTTCACTAATATTAGAGTGTACTGTATATAGTCACACAATCACTAACACTGTCTTGTTTAGTACCGGTATCTATTTGAGTGAAAAAAATGTATCAATATTTTTATTTTAAATATATTTATATTCTGGTGATTAAATATCGTATCAATTGCAGTCCTCGCAATTCACTGCGTCAATGCCACAGAGTTTGCCGTAGTAAAACCGTCCATCCACAGCAAAAAAAAAAATGCCGCAGACGTCTGATTTTCCGATCTGAAAAATTATCGTGGGGCCTATGTTTTTATCAGATGGGTATCATACCAGGCCTTATTTTTTGACGCGAACGCTCGTTCAGGTTACGTGAAGGTTGCGCAAACCATATTTTACGCGAACGGTCACCGTTCACGTGGGGCGAATTTCATCTACTAGCTTACTTTCACAAGTCGGCAGTGTCTATCTGCACAAAGTGAAAATAAAATAAAAAGTGGCGACAGCGATATTTCCGCGTATACCGTCCACTTTCTCTTTCTCCTTTTGTCCAATGTCGACTGGCAGGCTAATTTACACGGCCGTGGTTGTTTGATAAATCATGAATTCCTTATGGCCTAGTTAATTGTTTGGGTCGGAGTGGTTTCGTTTTCACTGGTCAGACAATTACGCATGCCGAGATGGAAATAGGTCAGCCCGTTCAGCAATGTCAGAAGTTGCATGAAATAGAAAGTGAAGAAGTCTGTCCGAAAGTGAATGGTCAATTAGCGGACCCCCTCTAGGAAGCAACCCCATAATTAGATTGACACTGAAGCTGCATGCAAAGTGCCACCGGTTAAAAGTTTGTACCTGAACTGTGACGTCTGGAACGTATTTCTTTCACATTATAATTTTTACAGCATGTTGACCTCAACACGTGCTTCGAACAATTCTACGCAAGCCCCGGGCGATCTCAATCATGAAGTCTGGTGATCACGGGGGGTGGAAAGACCAGTCGCATGCAAATTACAACATCATCATTCATTCTCGGGTTTTGTATTCGAATGAACCGTTACCTTATTTTTCTGTCATTGAAATATTGCCACTGTTTTCACGGGTTTAAAATATTCATATGATCAAATAATATGAACTCGTGTTCAGCTTTGTTACAACTTTCACCCCTGCTGATTTTGCCAAGTGACTCAAGTGAGGTTATCCCGGGCAGTGTGGTTCGTGTCCAAAAACAATGAAAACCATGGGGGAGATGGGTTGTAGTGAAGTTTCTCCGTGACTCAAATAGCATCTCGTTGGGGTATTTGTTCTCTTATTAAGAGTAAGATAATCTTTATTCTTTTCACACTAATGTAATATTCTCATGGTTTCCGGATAATAAATATCTTTTTGCTAAAACAATGGGGAAACAGTTAATTGGGTATGCGTGCTCTTCCATCCTTGGAGTCAAAATCAGAATGGGCTTAGCGATAGCGGGTCATGCGCAGTGGCTGGGTACTACACGCTTAAAACTAAGTGTCGAAACCTACTCGTAAAGTGTTGCAATAACCCTTCAAGTGTGTCCACAGGGACAGCACTTTAAAGTGCAGTCCCTGTGGACACACAAAGTGTTATTTCAACACTTTACAACACTTTAGTTTTAAGCGTGTAGTCTAGATACGAATGTTTGACACCCAAAAGTCATCCGTACGACAGGGTCAGGATTCAAGTATCTTCATTATCAGTGATTATGGCAAAGCATTTTCTTGGTGTAGATGACGAAGGACCTACCAATATGATATGATCCAAAAATAGTGTGCGGGGGGCACATGTTGTGAAAGACGCATCTTTGTTTACAAGACAATGCTTCTCTTGAGAATTTTGCTCGAATAAACAACACTCTTTATTCTTCTTACATAAATGAAACATTATTACCCTTTCAGCGGAATAAACATCTATTTGATTGAACAATGAGACACCAGTTTTAGAATTTTTCCACCCCTTACCGACCCCGGTCTTCATGCTGATTTCACCATTTCAGACTGACCCGATTCTTGTCAACTCGACATATACCGTACCGCAAATTAACGGGAAATGGTGCACTCGAACTCGGCACAAAATTAACATGCCTTGCAACAGGGTTTGTCAAGAATATTTTACGGAAACATTACGAACAAGAGAATGATTAAAAGAATGTATTATAGCGCCTCTATCGAACTAAGACGTCTCCTAGAAGAAGAATAGGTTCGCAGCAGTGATCAAGTCAAATCACTCGAGGACACCCCCGACAACCTCCTGCCTATTTACTCGCGCACTGAGACACTGGGACAAGCAAAACGCTGTAAGATAACACTTTCAGATACAAAAGAGTATTGTAATATATCTATTGTTAAAGTAATAGACTCAAGAAAGAAAACAATATCACGATAAACAGAAAATACAGACAATATCAAGGATGAGCTCAAGAGCTCTTTCTTTAGGATGTGTACGTTGGTCGGACGGCGGAAGGATATCTTTAAACTTAATTCATGCCCCTATAATGTAAATCTATTACCATAGATTACATTTAAAAACACCTGGTTGTTCATATTGATAAATTACATTATCGTTGAGTTTGATAAATCCCGGTAGTTTCGTAAACTGTGAGGCTGACATTGGAAGACGTATACAATTTCCAGTTCGATTATTCTTAAAAGTGCCCGACCATCTGGTTGTGGTTCCTTTTGCCGTCACACGGTAATATTATTTAGGGTCTATCAATATAAAAAATGGGCTTTCTATAATCTAACGTCGAAAACATTATCGCTATTTAAAGACGTTAATTATTGAGTTCACGATTGTTCCGAAAAATATGTGGAGTATTTTGGCACGGAGAAACTTTGCCTATAGCATCTACGAAATTATCTAAACAACGACAGGAAAATTACGAAGATCAGTTCGGCAATACGGTTCAATGTCACGTGACTATTGCTTTACTCTGTTTTGAGGCCCAACTCAACTGGAGTGATTTACAGTAAGTGTTAGTGTCATTCATGAAAGCTTGTGATATTTCAACAACAATCTACCATACATACATGAATTGTATACATACATCACAATATCTATGTATATTTTTGAGGGTCTTCACGAATCCTTAGAATCTTGGTATGTGCTTTAGAATAGGTTAACTCACGGAGAATACAAATCTACTTGCATGACTGATATTGTCTTATCCAGGTGTTCTGCGACGTCAGTACATTCCACATACCCATCGCCTCTCACAGCCAGTTATTAGTCGCAATCAATAATCATATACCCGACATCTGACTGCAAGACAACCCGTAAAAAGAGACAGTCGAAAGGTGACACGCGTCACCAAATATATAGTGATGACAGGATCGCCAATGCCAGACAAAGTAAAATGATTATGCCACCATCACGTTCATTTATGTCATATCGTCAGCCAATCCGGAAACAAGATTGGAGATGTTACGGGATAAACTCCTCGCGGCGGGTGATACCATTAGAAATTTAGACGAAATTTGCAGTGCGTAGAACTCCGCGCAATCTATGAAGCCAACAGCTGCCTTAAAAGACCATATGATACTGTTTCAGTGAGACGGGAGAGGGGGGAGGGGTTACGAATGTATTTCTGTGTGCGGTGTCATGACATAACAGGTGTTGCGAATATCTACTGATTGTTACGATACAGTTGATCACTGGGAAACCTGCTCATCTTTTCTCGTATTCATACACGTAGTACAACATTTACGCGAAAAGCGATTGGTTTTTACCGCATACCTCTTTTACATAATATAAATTACCTTCGTCGGACATGCTCTTTTCATCCATGCTGTACGGTGTTCAGTAGCACTGATCAAAGGGTCATTCTTCTCTTCCACCATATACGTCTAGAAACTGAGGGTGAGACTCGAAAAGCCCGTCCTTTTATTCTCCGAGGCACGTCATTTAATTCTGCACGACCAGGTGCCCCCGGCTGACTCATCGCCGAAAATAGCCTGCCCTCTATACAACCCGGGACCACCTGCGCGACCCAATGCCCTCTCGCTCTCTCGCCGCCAAAAATAGCCTCGTCCTCTGTACAACCTCGGTCACCCACGCGACCCCGTGGCCCATCTCTGAGCCTTAGAAACGCTTCCATTGTGTACCATACTCATCACCGATAAGGCGTTACTTAAATTTTGGCAAGAATGCATTGAAGTTTCGCTTTGGAAGGCTTATTATTGCATCGGGTGTTCTTATTGGATGCACCCAGTTAACTACAGAGTATATTTGTGTAGTTTTCACCCAGATACTGAAAGGAAAGAAGAAAAGGGTAACATTCTGACCAAGTTTCTGTATTTATAATGAATATTGCCATAAAACGCAGTGGCTTTCACAACGCTGTAGCTGGCGTAGTCCAAAAATACATATTATTGTTCAGCTCGCTACGGTACTTAAATTGACTCGGTTAGGGCATTTAGACACTTTATGGTTTGAAATCATAAGCCGATTAACCAAAAAAAAAGGAGAAAAAAACAAAAAACAAAACAATAAAGCTTAAGATGGAGAGAGGTGCAACAAAAGTTTACATTTCAGAATCAGGCCGAGGACTGGAACAAATGGGAGTGTTAATGGATCTAAATGTCGACCTTCCTACTACCGATGTAGCAATGCTACAATGACCTATTTAAAGACCGAAAACCAATAACCAAAAATGCGCCGATGAAGGCTTAGCTGAATAGGTATGTTGAGAACAAACCAAAATGGTTTTGGCGCCTACTACAACAACTTTAAGAAACAGTCACACCTTCCCGATTTTTGGCCCCGGTGGCGCTACGGTGAGCAAACCGGGGCCAACCGTGGGTATCCGTGGCGAGACCGTAGTGAAATCGGGGTGATCCGGGGTGATCCGGGGCGAATCGTGTTGAACCGAAGGTCGCTACGGTGGTTTTGAAATGTTCAAAACTACCGGGGCGAACCGTGGCAAACCGTGCCCAAAGAGCAATCCGTGGTGGCACCGTAGCGTCACCGGGGACGACCGTAGCACTGCCGTGAGTTACCGTAGGGCTGCCGTGACAAACCGTGGTCTTCTGGAGCCACGGTTTGTCACGGCAGCCCTACGGTAACTCACGGCAGTGCTACTGTAACTCACGGTAGTACTACGGTGTCACTACGGTCACCAGGACTCTGGTACGGTTTACCACGGTAAGTGCCGGTTCTACTACGGTGCCGCCATGGTGACACCACGGTGATCTACGGTTGTTCAGGGTGGCACCACGGTGTTCAAGGCGTGCCACGGTTGCACTACGGTTGTTGTACGGTGTTGCTGTGGCTGGCGGAAATGCCGTGGCTGTGGCTGTTGGAACTGGTGCTGGTGACCCTGCTGGAGTTGCCTGGATTCGGTCACCAATCCCATCACCAGGCTGAAAGACTCGGTATAGAACCTGGGCATCAGACTATCATGGATTGACTCCGACATGGAGCCAAACCAGCTTCCCCAGGCGGCACGGGCTGATGTGGGCTCCTTCTGAAGCATCCCAGAGATGTGGGTCTGGAGCTGGACCGTCTGTTTCTGCTGGTCTGTCAGGGTTGAGAGCAGCTGTTCAGCCTCCCGGTCAAGCTTCCTATCGGCAGTCTTCCTGGGCTTGGGTGAAGCTTGTGGCCTAGAGGTGCTGGCTTGGGGCTCCGCAGTCTCCTCCTCCTCCTCCATCTCTGGTCCAGAATGAGGGCCTTGGGTCTGTCTAACACTCTGACCTATCTTGGAAAGATAGCTCACTGCCTGTCTGCTGGGCACCCGGGCAATGTGCTCCTTGAGATTAAAATAAAGTAAATGACGTCACTTGCCAAATCACAGGTTAGATTATCCCTTAATATAAACTTGGTTGCTCTACCATTGGATAATATTATGGCTAACTGTTCATGGGTTCCGCATACTTAGGATGTTCCAGTATATTCATGAACAATTTGTGACAGTGGTGACCCTGTGTTCTGTACTGGACACAAGTCAGCAACGCTGACCACGTGACCAGCCCGTAAGATCGAAACGTGTTCGACCCAGGGCACAGTTTCCGTTGTAGAAAGTTTGATGGACATCAGTGTCGTTTGATACGTCTCACGTGAAGAGTCGTCTGTGGTAATAAATCACAGCAGTGTGTAGTCTTATACTAAGATATCAAGAGGTCAGTTTTCCAGAGTCAAACTGAAGCCGTTTACCTGAGAAGTGACGGAGAAAATAATTAGTTTATTCTAACCTTGAGAAACCTGAACTTGTCAAGGAGGAACTGGTCACGCTCGGTGGGTTCCTTGGTGGCTGAACCGGACTTGGTGGTGGTCAGCTTCCCGATCCTCGTCCTGATTGACTCGTACCAGGTCTTGAGCCCTGACACGTCCACGCCTAACTCCTTGGCCTTGGCCTCCCAGATCCTGTTCTTCTTGTGGGTGTCTCGGTACTCCTTCATCCCCTTGGAGTAGAGTAGAGGGTACTCTATTAACCAGTCGGCCAGCTCAGTCTCCTGGTCATCAGTCAAAACTATGCCTGCCGACCTCTTCTTCTTGGCTAGGGGAGCTGACAGATCCTCGGATGGTGGAGTAGTGGGACGAGGTGAAACTGCTGGAGATCCTCCATCTTCTTCATCTGTAAGGGGAGGGCTTGACTGGACCTGCTTCTTCTTGCGACCAGTCATCCTGGAGGCAGTGGTCTTCTTTCGAGGCACCCTTCTAGTTGTTGAAGTTTTTCAATGTAGTTGTTGAGAGTGTGCAGGGCTACTCGGTCACTAGCGATGTCAGTGGCGAACTAATCCACAGTCAGAAAATCTGCCCTAATATATCCCACCGGGGGCCGTCACGTGACGAACCGTTGAGAACCGTGGCGACACCGGGGACGATCGTAGCGCCACCGGGGAAGACCGTATCGCCACCGTGGCGAACCGCAGTGAAACCGTGGTGAACCGGGATACAGGGGGGCAAACCGTAGTCAAACCTTGATAAACCGTGGTGATACCGTAGTGGTACCGGGATGCACCGTACCCTACCGTGGTAAACCGTCGTAAACCGTGGTAATAACCGTAGTAGTACCGGCATCTGCCTTGGCTACACCGTGGCTACATCGTAGTACACCGTGACAAACCGTAGTGGCACCGTAGTCAAACCGTGGACTACTGTTTTCCCGCCAAAATGGCCCCGGTTCGCCCCGATTTGACAACCGGGGAGAACCGGGGAGAACCTGGGTAAACCGTGGTCAATACCGGGAAGGTGGGACTGGGGCTTTACTTATTGAGTATGACGTTTTGTATAGGTTATTTACTCCAGAATAACTCCCCCTTCGATACTGAGGAGTGTTATGGAGGGACGGCAAGTCCTGCTGAAGCATGCCACAACTATCAAACACAAGCCTGCTTCTAGGTATAACAAGCGCATTCGCGAAGTATAAATGTAGATTTAACGCATACACTGGCCGAGTGGTTAGCGTCGTCGGGTTCTGTGCAATATGTTTTGAGATGGAAACTCATGCTGTTAACAGAGGAGCTTGGATGGAAATGGAGTGCTATCATACCTCCTATGCCTCATTGTTCACCCCTCCCTACCCTCGCTGCCCAACTCAAAAATGGACCGCAGTCCTGGGCCTTTGTATGAAATTTTCGAGCGTATGCGACCGTTTATAATAGGCCCTATACATTATCACAGAACAGATACGCGAAATAAATGACTCTTCAGTTAAACAAATCTTTTAAAATATAATTCAGCAAATTTTTTAGGCCGATTCTTTCATTTCTCAAACTATTTTGTTTGAAAGTGAATCTGAAAAGAATAAGTAGAATCAGTATTTTTGGAAAAAAAACGCTTCAATCAGGGAAAATGAAACAACAAATGACTAAACAACCACCGAAATTCCCACTATCAGAAGACGCCTCATGGTTACCGTTTTCAATTTACCAATGATCATTCGCACCATGGATTATCCGTTTCCAATTTGCCAATAATCCTTCACATCTGCGATTAACCGTTTTAAATTTTCCAATTATCCTTGACATCTGGGATTAAATGATTTCAATTTTGCCAATGATCCTTCACATCTGGGATTAACCGTTTCATTTTAACAATGATCCTTCACATCTGCGATTAACCGTTTTCAATTGACCAATGGTCCTTCACATCTGGGATTAACCGTTTCCAATTTGCCAATAATCCTTCACATCTGCGATTAACCGTTTTAAATTTTCCAATTATCCTTGACATCTGGGATTAAATGATTTCAATTTTGCCAATGATCCTTCACATCTGGGATTAACCGTTTCATTTTAACAATGATCCTTCACATCTGCGATTAACCGTTTTCAATTTACCAATGGTCCTTTACGTCTGGGATTAACCGTTTTTGATTTACAGATGATCCTTTCCATAAATTATATTAAATGAATCCAATATGATAAGGTTCACAGTAAGAAACTATCAGCTATTGATTTTTGTCTCATTCGGATCTACGATGAAAGTGGTAGAAGCGATATCCCCATGGTGAAAGTTTTGCTTTTCTGGGTCGAAAGTGATGATTAACATGAAGAATCAGTATTTTCGGAAAACCCCAGATCCATGCGCTTCAATCAAGGAAAATGAAACAACAAATGACTGAAAAAAACAACAACACCGAAACTGCAACTATCAGAAGACACCTCATGGTTATCGTTTCAATTTACCAATGACCATTCACATCTGGAATTAACCGTTTCAAATCTAACAACGATCCTTTATCTGGGATTAACCGTTTTCAAATTTAACAATGGTCCTTTACGTCTGAGATTAACTGTTTTCAATTTACCAATAGTCCTCCACATCTGGGATTAATCGTTTGCAATCGATCAGTGGTCCATCACATCTGGGATTAATCGTTTTCAATTGAATAATGATCCTTCACATCTGGGATTACCCGTTTTCAATTGACTAATAGTCCTTCACATTTGGGATTAATCGTTTTCAATTGACCAATGATCCTTCACATCTGGGAGTTACCGTTTTCAATTGACCAATGATCCTTCACATCTGGGACTAACCGTTTTTAATTTACAAATGATCCTTCTTATCTGAGATTAACAGTTTTCAATTTAACATTGGTACTTCACATCTTGGATTAATCGTTTTCTAATTTAGCCTACCAATGAACCTTCACATCTGGGATTAACCGTTTTATAATTTAGCCTACCAATCATCCTTCAGATCTGGAATTAACCGTTTTCAATTTACAAATGATCCTTCCCATCTGGAATAAAAGTTTTCAATTTAACATTGGTACTTCACATCTGGGATTAACCGTTTTCTAATTTAGCCTACCAATGATCCTTCACGTCTCGGATTAACCGTTTTCAATTTACAAATGATATTTTCCATTAGTAGTATACAAGGCGTAAATTGGCGCAATAGCGCCTCACTGCGCATGCGCAGAACCTGGTGTGACGTCATAAGTGTGTAAAATGGGGCGGTATTGGGGCGGTGTGCGCATGCGTGATGTGTGGGAGGTGGGTACAAGATGGCCGCCATGTGGGAGGTGGGTACAAATGTGGGAGGTGGGTACAAATGTGGGAGGTGGGTACAAATGTGGGAGGTGGGTACAAATGTGGGAGGTGGGTACAAATGTGGGGGGTGGGTACAAATGTGGGAGGTGGGTACAAATGTGGGAGGTGGGTACAAATGTGGGAGGTGGGTACAAATGTGGGAGGTGGGTACAAATGTGGGAGGATACAAGATGGCCGCCAGTGGAAGATGTGGGAGGTGGGTACAAGATGGCCGCCAGTAGTAAAATGTATAAAAGGAGTTGATTTTTAGGGAAAGGGTGTATTCAATCTGACTTACCTGACCTGACTTGATCAGCCAGCCAGCCCGCCAACCAGTCCTCCTGCCTGCCTATCCGCTTGTATGAGACGAAAAGCATGAGACGTGGAGAAGATTTTCCCTTGGACCCAGCAGTACCTCCGGTTGAAGTCTTGCCTGAAGATGAGCGTGTCAGGGACATTTATCAACGTCACTGGGCTACCATACGCCATTGTTTCCACCGTGACCGTCGTCTATTGGACTTGTATAATTTTCGGTTGGAGGACCTCACGTATCTTCCTACTTACGCCGAGAACATTTTTAAAGATCAGGTCACTGCCTTCAAATTGAATGTGACATTTGGGTATATCTTACGGCACAAAAAGACGGACCAGCTGCGGTATTTCTATCCCAGTAACAATTCGTATGTGTTTGACCAGCCATTCACCATCACGGATGCCATTTCTCTGGAGCCGGTGGTCGAGCAACTCACTACATTAGACCCGTTGGAGTGGGCCCGCCTGCAACGCCCCAATACACAATGGTTGGTGCAAATGGTGACTAACGTTACATTTTTCGTCACGAAAATGAGAGATCATCCGATCGGTGCTCCTGTACTACTTCCTCCGTGGTTGCTTCATCGACACGGCCTGTATCCATTAACAGTAGGGGTGAAGGGGCCCTACAAAGACCGGAAATGTCTGTTTCGGTGTTTGGCCGTGCATGTGGACGAGTGTGACCCCCGGAGTTGTGACACAGTGGCCGATGGCTATTGGGAAGAATATTTAGAGCAGCAAGACATGGATAAGCGCCACTTCCGAGGTGTCCCCTTCAAGCATTTGGATGACGTGGAGTCCCTGTTTCATATTAATATCTTTGTCTATCGATTACGACGAGAGGATGACGATACATTTGTGGCTGAATTGGTTCGGCGATCCACAGAACGGTATGCTGCTACGATGAAAGTGAATGTGTTCGACCACAATGGCGTGAGTCATTTTTCGCTGATCCACAATATGAGCCAGTACGCTCAGTCTTTCAGTTGTGCCCAATGCCATCGGGTGTTTCATCGCTCCACCGACTTACATCGCCACGAGAAAATCTGTGACAACAGTGTGAAGCGAGTCTATCCGGGTGGAGTGTATCATAATACGCCTACTATTTTCCAGGAACTGGCCGATGAGGGACTCATCATACCGGAAGAGGAAGACCGTTATTTTCCCTACCGGGCGTGTTATGATTTCGAGGCCCTGTTGGAGCCCATGGACCTGTTTTCAGCGAAAACGCAGTGGACGCAGCGCCATATTCCTCTGAGTGTCAGTATTTCCGGCAACGTACCTGGCTATGACGCCGCTCCGGTGTGTTTCGTGTCCACGGGGAACTCCCATGAGTTGATTACCCGCATGATGGAGTATTTAGAGCAAGTCAGTGCGGCTAGTACGGCATTGTTGGTGGTGAAGTTTCAGCACGTCCTGGACCAACTGGACGACCGCATTCC